>JASVEL010011556.1:0-38716 GCA_032618575.1 Nicotiana noctiflora | reverse complement strand
ACAACGTTCGTAGCTAATTCCAGTTTTTTTTTGTAGTGACGCCTCGAGTGATATGTGAGGAGGTTTTCAAGACTCGAACGATATGTGAGAAGGCTTTCAGGCCTCGAGTGTATTGTGAGAAGGCTCATGCCCCATATTGATACGTACAAGCTTTCAAGCCTCGTTATGATAGCACTTGGATTGTAGGAGCCCCTCCGGAGTCTGCACACTCACAGTGAGCGTGGATACCCATATAATTTTAGAGTGAGCCTGAGGGTAGGGGTGGGCATTCGGTATTTCGGTTCGGGATTTAAGAATTTCGGTTTGGTATTTCGGTATTCGGTCTATCAATTGTATATACCAAATACCATACCAAACTATTCTGGTACGGTTCGATATTTCTTATTTTGGTTCGGTACGGTTTCGGTTTTCGATTTAATAATCGCTTGATAATCAATGCTAACACCTAACAGTGCACATGCAAAATTGAAACCTCCACTGTGAGATAGGCGATATGTAATAATAATAGTGGATACACAAACTTTACTTTGACAATGAACTCTGTAATTGTTATAAATGTGCTCAAAAAGGTGACTACCAACAACTACAAAATGAAGAGGATAGTTGATGTAACTTCACAGAAGTTGAAACATACTAATATCAAGTTCCCCCACTGCATATGTATCAGATTACTGGAGAATTTCTCAGCTGGTTAATTCAAGTATTCAACTTGTTTTCAATTTCACTATGTTTATTCTTAGATTTTAGTTCCGACATATGGTCAACAATCGTACTAACCTTATTCCTAACTAAGCCTGCAACCAAATAAGGGAACTTTTCTAATGCTATAGATATGAATTGTGTAATTCATGAAATCTGCTCAGTTCCATTTATAAGGGAAGACAAACATCGAGTATATTTTTAATGGGCTTGTTATTATCTTCTTCTCTTTTGTTGTTGCCTTATTTTTTGTCAATCTGTACATTCTCCTTTGTTTGGTTCATGAGCACTAAAGCTGCAAATTTATCAGGTCTATTCATTTTGTTGCAATTGTTTGTAGCTTTCGAACGGTCATTAGAAGAACCATCAATGAAATTACAACAGCAATGAGATAGAATTGGACCTACCATACAGACTATGTGAATGATCATTAGCAGAACCATCAATGGGCTTGAAAGAAAAATTTTCTCACGCACTGCAAATTTTACCTAACTACACATTGTAGATTACACAACTATATAATATATTAACATATCTGAAAATTCAACAGTGCAATAGTCAACAGATGCAGCTTATGCAACAAAATTAACTTAACAGTGCAACAATATTAACACCTAATAGTTAACGCTTAAACACAGCGCAACAAAAACATTCTTAACACTTAAACACACAGTGCAACTGGCCAACTACAAAAGTCTTAACAGTTAAACATAATGCAACAAAACCAGAGAGGGCATCCTTCAACAAAAATAGTCTTAATTCTTAAATACGGATTCCAGGAAGACGCCCAAGATAATACTTAACATGACTCCTTAAACTAGTTGTTCCATTCCTCTTTGGATGAACACTATAGACTCGACCACAATGCTTGCACTCTACTTTGCGAACTTCTCCATTATCTTCTTTCACCTCAAAGTGTTCCCAAATATCGGAGCGTACTTTAGGAGCACGGGGCATGATTGCACTTGAACCTAAATATAAATCATAAGTTAGAATATAATATTTTGATGATAATAAAACAAAACTACAAAAGTATTATGTATATCACCAAACAAATAGAGTATTAAACTTACCACTCGAGATGCAAGTTGCAAGTTTGCAACTATATATCAAACAATGCTAGTAATGCTTCCATTATTTTCCATTTCAATAGATAATTCCACCAAATATGTCATACAAATGAAAAACCATGATATATTATTTTGAACTAAAATACACAAAATATTAAAGCTTACCAAGCTCGAGTTCCTCAAGATACTTCAAGTCTTCTTCAACACTAATAGGATTTTTATCTTCTCTAAGCCAATCTTGAACACAAATAAGAGCTTGCACATATTTAGGTAGGGGTGAGCATTCGGTATTTCGGTTCGGGATTTAAGAATTTCGGTTCTGTATTTCGGTTCGGGATTTAAGAATTTCGGTTCGGTATTTCGAAATTCGGTTTATCAATTGTATATACCAAATACCATACCAAAATATTTTGGTACGGTTCGGTATTACTTGTTTTGGTTCGGTACGGTTTCGATACGGTTTCGGTTTAATAATCTCTTAATAATCAATGCTAACACCTAACAGTGCACATGCAAAATTGAAACTTCCTCTGTGAGATAGGCGATATGTAATAATAATAGTGGATACACAAACTTTACTTTGACGATGAACTCTGTAATTGTTATAAATGTGCTCAAAAGGAGACTACCAACAGCTACAAAATGAAGAGGATAGTTGATGTATCTTCACAGAAGTTGAAACATACTAATATCAAGTTCCCCCACTGCTTATGTAACAGATAACTGGAGAATTTCTCAGCTGGTTAATTCAAGTATTCAACTTGTTTTCAGTTTTACTATGTTTATTCTTAGATTTTAGTTCTGACATATGATCAACAATCGTATTAACCTTATTCCTAACCAAGCCTGCAACCAAATAAGGGAACTTTTGTAACGCTATAGAATATGTATTGTGTAATTCATGAAATCTGCTCAGTTCCATTTAGAAGGGAAGACAAACATCGAGTATATTTTTAATGGGCTTGTTAGTATCTTATTCTCTTTTGTTGTTGCTTTATTTTTTGTCAATCTCTACATTCTCCTTTGTTTGGTTCATGAGAACTAAAGCTACAAATTTATCAGGTCTATTCATTTTGTTGAAATTGTTTGTGGCTTTCGAACGATCATTAGAAGAACCATCAATGAAATTACAACAGCAATGAGATAGAATTGTACCGACCATATAGACTATGTTAACGATCATTAGAAGAACCATCAATGGGCTTGAAAGCAATTTTTTCTCACGCACTGCAAATTCTGCCTAACTACACGTTGCAGATTACAGAACTATATAATATATTAAAATATCTGAAAATTCAACAGTGCAATAGTCAACAGATGCAGCTTATGCAACAAAATTAACTTAACAGTGCAACAGTATTAACACCTAATAGCTAACGCTTAAACACAGTGCAACAAAAATAGTCTTAGCACTTAAACACACAATGCAACTGGCCAACTGCAAAAGTCTTAACAGTTAAACATAATGCAACAAAAACAGAGAGGGCATCCCTCCACAAAACAGTCTTAATTCTTAAATACGGATTCCAGTAAGACGCCCAAGACAATACTTAACATGACTCCTTAAACTAACTGTTCCATTCCTCTTTGGATGAACACTATAGACTCGACCACAATGCTTGCACTCTACTTTGCGAACTTCTCCATTATCTTCTTTCACCTCAAAGTGTTCCCAAATATCAGAGCCTACTTTAGGAGCACGGGGCATGATTACACTTGAACCTAAATATAAATCATAAGTTAGCATATAATATTTTGATGACAATAAAACAAAACTACAAAAGTATTAAGTATATCACCAAACAAATAGAGTATTAAACTTACCACTCAAGATGCAAGTTGCAAGTTTGCAACTATATATCAAACAATGCTAGTAGTGCTTCCATTATTTTCCATATCTATAGATAATTCGACCAAATATGTCATACAAATGAAAAACCATAATATATTATTTTGAACTAAAATACACAAAATATTAAAGCTTACCAAGCTCGAGTTCCTCAAGATACTTCAAGTCTTCTCCAACACTAATAGGATTTTTATCTTTTCTAAGCCAATCTTGAACACAAATAAGAGCTTGCACACATTTAAGAGTCAATGAACTCCTAAATGAATCAAGAATACGACCCCCGGTGCTATATGCGCATTCCGACGCCACACTAGAAATTGGAATGGCCAAACATCACGAGCCAACTCTGAAAGAATAGGAAATCTAGGAGCATGTGTTTTCCACCAAATTAATATATCAAATTCTTCACTAAAAGGCTCTTGTTCTTCGCTAATATATTTATCCAACTCTGATTTAGCACCCCCACTTCAATTGTCTTCCTTTTGTTTCTTCAAGCTAAGCTTACTCCTAACCAAGCCTGCAACCAAATAAGGGAACTTTTCTAATACTATAGATATGAATTGTGTAATTCATGAAATCTGCTCAGTTCCATTTATAAGGGAAGACAAACATCGAGTATATTTTTAATGGGCTTGTTATTATCTTCTTCTCTTTTGTTGTTGCCTTATTTTTTGTCAATCTGTACATTCTCCTTTGTTTGGTTCATGAGCACTAAAGCTGCAAATTTATCAGGTCTATTCATTTTGTTGCAATTGTTTGTAGCTTTCGAACGGTCATTAGAAGAACCATCAATGAAATTACAACAGCAATGAGATAGAATTGGACCTACCATACAGACTATGTGAACGATCATTAGAAGAACCATCAATGGGCTTGAAAGAAAAATTTTCTGACGCACTGCAAATTTTGCCTAACTACACATTGTAGATTACACAACTATATAATATATTAACATATCTGAAAATTCAACAGTGCAATAGTCAACAGATGCAGCTTATGCAACAAAAATTAACTTAACAGTACAACAATATTAACACCTAATAGTTAACGCTTAAACACAGCGCAACAAAAACAGTCTTAACACTTAAACACACAGTGCAACTGGCCAACTACAAAAGTCTTAACAGTTAAACATAATGCAACAAAACCAGAGAGGGCATCCTTCAACAAAAATAGTCTTAATTCTTAAATACGGATTCCAGGAAGACGCCCAAGATAATACTTAACATGACTCCTTAAACTAGTTGTTCCATTCCTCTTTGGATGAACACTATAGACTCGACCACAATGCTTGCACTCTACTTTGCGAACTTCTCCATTATCTTCTTTCACCTCAAAGTGTTCCCAAATATCGGAGCGTACTTTAGGAGCACGGGGCATGATTGCACTTGAACCTAAATATAAATCATAAGTTAGAATATAATATTTTGATGATAATAAAACAAAACTACAAAAGTATTATGTATATCACCAAACAAATAGAGTATTAAACTTACCACTCGAGATGCAAGTTGCAAGTTTGCAACTATATATCAAACAATGCTAGTAATGCTTCCATTATTTTCCATTTCAATAGATAATTCCACCAAATATGTCATACAAATGAAAAACCATGATATATTATTTTGAACTAAAATACACAAAATATTAAAGCTTACCAAGCTCGAGTTCCTCAAGATACTTCAAGTCTTCTTCAACACTAATAGGATTTTTATCTTCTCTAAGCCAATCTTGAACACAAATAAGAGCTTGCACATATTTAGGTAGGGGTGAGCATTCGGTATTTCGGTTCGGGATTTAAGAATTTCGGTTCTGTATTTCGGTTCGGGATTTAAGAATTTCGGTTCGGTATTTCGGAATTCGGTTTATCAATTGTATATACCAAATACCATACCAAAATATTTTGGTACGGTTCGGTATTTCTTGTTTTGGTTCGGTACGGTTTCGATACGGTTTCGGTTTAATAATCTCTTAATAATCAATGCTAACACCTAACAGTGCACATGCAAAATTGAAACTTCCTCTGTGAGATAGGCGATATGTAATAATAATAGTGGATACACAAACTTTACTTTGACGATGAACTCTGTAATTGTTATAAATGTGCTCAAAAAGGAGACTACCAACAGCTACAAAATGAAGAGGATAGTTGATGTATCTTCACAGAAGTTGAAACATACTAATATCAAGTTCCCCCACTGCTTATGTAACAAATTACTGGAGAATTTCTCAGCTGGTTAATTCAAGTATTCAACTTGTTTTCAGTTTTACTATGTTTATTCTTAGATTTTAGTTCTGACATATGATCAACAATCGTATTAACCTTATTCCTAACCAAGCCTGCAACCAAATAAGGGAACTTTTGTAACGCTATAGAATATGTATTGTGTAATTCATGAAATCTGCTCAGTTCCATTTAGAAGGGAAGACAAACATCGAGTATATTTTTAATGGGCTTGTTAGTATCTTATTCTCTTTTGTTGTTGCTTTATTTTTTGTCAATCTCTACATTCTCCTTTGTTTGGTTCATGAGAACTAAAGCTACAAATTTATCAGGTCTATTCATTTTGTTGAAATTGTTTGAGGCTTTCGAACGATCATTAGAAGAACCATCAATGAAATTACAACAGCAATGAGATAGAATTGTACCGACCATATAGACTATGTTAACGATCATTAGAAGAACCATCAATGGGCTTGAAAGCAATTTTTTCTCACGCACTGCAAATTCTGCCTAACTACACGTTGCAGATTACAGAACTATATAATATATTAAAATATCTGAAAATTCAACAGTGCAATAGTCAACAGATGCAGCTTATGCAACAAAATTAACTTAACAGTGCAACAGTATTAACACCTAATAGCTAACGCTTAAACACAGTGCAACAAAAATAGTCTTAGCACTTAAACACACAATGCAACTAGCCAACTGCAAAAGTCTTAACAGTTAAACATAATGCAACAAAAACAGAGAGGGCATCCCTCAACAAAACAGTCTTAATTCTTAAATACGGATTCCAGGAAGACGCCCAAGACAATACTTAACATGACTCCTTAAACTAACTGTTCCATTCCTCTTTGGATGAACACTATAGACTCGACCACAATGCTTGCACTCTACTTTGCGAACTTCTCCATTATCTTCTTTCACCTCAAAGTGTTCCCAAATATCAGAGCCTACTTTAGGAGCACGGGGCATGATTACACTTGAACCTAAATATAAATCATAAGTTAGCATATAATATTTTGATGACAATAAAACAAAACTACAAAAGTATTAAGTATATCACCAAACAAATAGAGTATTAAACTTACCACTCAAGATGCAAGTTGCAAGTTTGCAACTATATATCAAACAATGCTAGTAGTGCTTCCATTATTTTCCATATCTATAGATAATTCGACCAAATATGTCATACAAATGAAAAACCATAATATATTATTTTGAACTAAAATACACAAAATATTAAAGCTTACCAAGCTCGAGTTCCTCAAGATACTTCAAGTCTTCTCCAACACTAATAGGATTTTTATCTTTTCTAAGCCAATCTTGAATACAAATAAGAGCTTGCACACATTTAAGAGTCAATGAACTCCTAAATGAATCAAGAATACGACCCCCGGTGCTATATGCGCATTCCGACGCCACACTAGAAATTGGAATGGCCAAACATCACGAACCAACTCTGAAAGAATAGGAAATCTAGGAGCATGTGTTTTCCACCAAATTAATATATCAAATTCTTCACTAAAAGGCTCTTGTTCTTCGCTAATATATTTATCCAACTCTGATTTAGCACCCCCACTTCAAAGAATTCATATAAACTTACACTTCAGCATTTATTTTCTTCCATTTTCCTCCCCAAAAAGTTCTTCAAGTGCTCCCTCAACATATTCAAATTTCTTACATGGATCCAAGACAGAAGCAATAAAAATTATTTTATTCATCTTTTCAGGCTCACCCCAATACTTCTTGAACTTTTCTTGCATTCGCTCAGCCCATTTTCTCAAATGCACATCCTCACTAGCTAAACACATTTTCAAATGACAATAAAGTTCAGAAACATCCTCAAAATGAGAATTACAAGTGACATAACGTGAACCTGAAACTTTTTTAGTTAGCTCGTGAAATCTTGCAAGAAACTCCATCACATTCCTCACATTCACCCAATCATCAGATTCAAGAGGACCTGCACTACTACCATCTTCACAAAGATGAGAACATTGATAAGCAGAAAATCCATCATTAAAAAGATGAAACTTGTCAAACGCCTTTTCAAAGTTTTGTGCTGTGTCCAACATCAAATAGGTGGAATTCCACCTAATAGGAACATCCAAACACAACGTTTTGGTACATTCTACCTGTACATGTGCACAACACTGTTTAAACTTTAAGGTCCTTGCAGACGAAGATCTCACATACCTCACAATATTTCTAACACGTGTCACAGAAGCATCAAGTTCCTTCAAACCATTTTGCACAATTAGATTTGGTATATGAGCCATGCATCTCACATGAAGATGTTTACCACTCATCATATTAGTTTTCCATATGTCTAACTATTTAGATAAGTCTTTGACTGTGACATCATTTGAAAAAGCATTGTCCACCGTAATAGTAAAAATCTTGTCTAATTTCCATTCAAGCAAACAATCCCTAATAACTTTAGCCATATCTTCACCCTTATGACTAGTGATAGGGCAAAAATTTAGTATTCTTTTATGCAACTTCCAATCCCTATCAATGAAGTGGGCTTCATTTTCTACAAAGCTGAATGGTAGTTCATCAATAACTATCATCTCAATTAAGGCCCTCCTAACCACTTCTTGTTCAAATTTCCAAATTGATCCTTCACCATTTTGGCAAGATTGAAAATTTATCTTTGTTTGACTCTTATCTTTATCAGTATTAAGTGGGTATTCTTTGCATCTAACCAAATGATTCTTCAATCATGTTGTTCCATTCCTAGATGAATTAGCCGCATAGGCTTGTTTACAATATCGACATTGTGCTTTCCCAACCCCATTAACCTCAATTTTATCAAAGTGGTTCCAAACGTCAGACCTAGGTTGCATGGCGTTCCTTTTCTTGGAATCTTGGGTATGAATGGTGTTGGTGTTACTATCTACCGTTATAGGTAAACTTTCACTTGAACCAGCATCACTTACTCTACTTGTATCTGCCATCTATACCAAATTGAACAAATATAAACACAAATTAACACTCATGTATTTAAGAAATAACAAGCAAAAGAAACAGATGGATACTAATCCAACCTAGTTCAATTCCTCTGTAAATCAGCAAACATTACAGCACAACTACATCATATAATGTAGAACTGAACCAGAATACATGGAGCAACAATCTACTATACAACTTACAAACCATAAGGTTATATATTCAACAATAACTACATAAATGGAGCAACAATCTAAACAACCAAAGAGAGAAGCTCACAACTTGTTTGATCGCCGATTCTGCCCAAAATCTAAGGAACTCTATAAATCAATATTCCAACAGACCCAAAACCAGTTGGATTTGAAGTATTACAGGGAATGTTCCAACAGACCTAAAACCAGTTGCAACAAAACTAGCAATAGCTTCGAATTTCCCCAATAAGGAATGAATTGGATTTGGATTATTACAGAGAATATTACAGGGAATATTACAGTAGAAATCGCTAGAAAGTAGAAACACACCTTTAAAAATTGAAACTAGCAGCATGAATCGCAAGTTCTACTGTAATAGCCAAAGCCCAAATCGCCGGAAATCGCAAGTTCACAAGTCGGCAATTCGCAACTCGCAACAGCAGCGTGAATCGTGATTGATGACTGAGGAATGAGGAGTCGGAAATCGCCAAAGCCCAAATCGCCGCTCAAGACTTTATAAAAATCACCGCTAAATTGATAAACCTAATGCCTAAGTCCCTAATAACCTTTAGAGTAGATACTGGGCTTTGGCAATTGGGCTAGAGCGATGGGGAGTGGGCTGGGTAATAAAGAAAAGATCTTTTAAATATTGGTATTTTGGTATAACCGAAATGCCGAAATTTTAGAATTTTAATACCGAGAACCAAACCGAAATACCGAAAATTTAGTACCGAATTAGACTGAAATACCGAAAAAAATCAAAACCAAAATTTCAAAATAATTTGGTTCGGTTCGGAATTCTATTTTTCGGATTTTATGCCCACCCCTACCTGAGGGGATGATGTTGAACTATGTGACTGATACTGAGCCCGAAGGGCTGATACTGACCTGAGTGATGTGATATGGCGCCCGAGGGGCTGATACTGTTCTGAGCCATTGATATTGAGCCCGAGAGGCTGGTATTGATTTGAGCTGTGCCCGAGGGGCGAACTTTTATGTGCTCATCTTGCATACTTATTTGTTTTTTTTACCTATTATACTGCGATAATTGTGCCCGAGGGGTGGATTTTCTGTGCCCATCAGCATTACTATTTTGAAATTATTTTTGTAAGTATTGAAAAGATGATTTTTAAAAGAGATTTGAATTGAGCCAATGTATTTCTAAAGTTTTCACAGATTTCACTATTTTTCTCATAAAAATTATACCCGGCTTCTATACAACATGTTAGTTATTTTACGTGATTTCTTGTTGCTCAGTTATTATTTACCTTTAATACTCACTAAGTTGGAGTACTCACTTTACTCCCTGCACCTCGCATGCAGTTGCAGGTATTTATTTACCCGGTAGTGGGTGTTGGCCATGTGGAGGTAGAGTTGTAGAGGTTTTAGCGAGGTGTCTGCTAGCGTTCGCAGCACCACAGCCCTTTTATTTTATTTATTATTATTATTCAGTGTATTTCTAAACTGTAAAGTGAGGATTTGATTCGTATAGATGCTCGTGACTTGTAGCACCCCAGTTTGACTGTATTGGGTTGTAATTACATTAATTAATGTCATTAATTCATATTCGGACTGTTATATAATTGATTAAATGCTTTAAGTGGTGTTTTGAAATGGTCTGGCTGGACTTGTCTTCACGAGATGTGCCATCACAACCGGAGCAAGGTTTGTTTCGTGACATCTGCGTATAGACTATCTTTTTCACGCTCCACTCATAGGATTATGTTGGATTTATTGTTGTTGTAAAACTAAAACCGATAACACAAATATTCAAACATAAAACGAAAAGAGAAAAAATGGAGCATGATATGGGCTTGATAAATTTTAAAAAGCAAGTCTGTTCCTGTGAGTCCGTTTTCCTAATCATGTTGTTCAAAGACGAGAGACTCCGCGTTAGCTCTCAAGAGAAATATTTGGGATTTTGGCATAGCATGATAATGTGGCCACATAATTAGCAGAAAAAACTCTATTTATAGAGATTGTCATTAGATGCCAATAAATATATATCACGATAATAATATGTATATCAAAATGTATATCATAACTTTATTTTCTTCTTTATCTATATCAAATTATATATTAATAATTTATTTTTCTTCTTTGTATCTAAAATATATAATTATAAATGTGGTTATTTAAAATTTATTGTTGTCTCTATATTAATATATTCACAATAAAAATAATTATATTTTGATATATATATATCCGAGTGTATAACACATCAAATAATGTGTATAACAAAATGCATATCACAAGTTTATTTTCTCTCTCTATCTCTCTCTCTCTATATATATCATAGATTAATTTTTGTTCTTTTCATAAACTAATGGTGTGTATATCAAAAAATTCTTTGAATCTTGCGGTCTTAAAAATGGCATGTCAATAAAGGTAAAATGGAAATGTTAGAACTAAAAACTACTAATGGTGTATATATCAAATCCAAAATATTTTTTGAATCTTGTGGTCATAGGAAAGTCTGGAGGTCTAGTATCACGGTTGTAGGATATGGGTTTCTAGATTTTTTATACTCATTTCCCGGGGTGTGAGGCGTGGTAGGGCCGCCCATAGATGATTAGTTTGTGTTCTCTTTTGGTAGTCATTTCTGGTAGTTACTGTTTTGATATCATTGCATGCCTGTTTCTTTATGGTACATATGCATCTTATGTTTAGATAATTTTTATGGGGTGTATACTTGGAGTAACTAATGCGGTTTTGTTTTTTGTTTTTGTTTGCCTTTTTTCCATGCGCCGAGGGTCGGTTGGAAGCAGCCTCTCTGCCCTCTTGGGTAGAGGTAAGGCCTGTCTACATATTACCCTCCCCAGACCCCACCTGGTGGGAATATACTGGGTTGTTGTTGTTGTTGTTGTTGTTGTTGTTGTTGTAATTTTTGTTCTTTGTATATTAAAAAATTATTTTTTCCATTGTATATCCTAGTATGTCACACACAAGTTCTTGTGGGTATACACAAATATATATGCTAGAAATATATTGATATATAAGATGAAAATTAAAACTATTTTTTAATTAAAAAATAAAAAAATAAAAAGAGGAAAGGAAAAATAATGAGGATGAATTCACCTATCAACACCAAGAGTTGGTCGTGTAACAAATAACACAAGAAAATTCACAAGAAAATATTTATTTTCAAATTAGTTGGAGGAACTTTCTATTCGTTCAATTTGGGATATAGCGGAGACGCGAGAAATCAAATGGGTTCACGTTCGTATTGTGTCTATTATGGCAGTGTCAGTCGGTCTCTTTATGTAATGTACTCCAGAAGCAAAGACAGAATTAGCAAGAATTTAATAGCAAAGTATTATAAGATACTCAAGACTTGATACTAAATTAAAAAGTTTATTGATCAAATAAATTTGTAAAGTCAGTTATGAGCTTGGGAATCAATACATCAATTCCTAAATCAGACTATATAATTCAATAGATATGAAGAATTAAGAAGAAGAAGAAGAGAGAAAAAGGAGGAGATGAGAAGAGACGAGAAGGGGGCGAAGAGAGATAGACAGAGAGAGAAAAGTACAAGATACTGAAATGGATTATAATTTTGAATATCCCCTATTCAACGTTTGCTTGTATCTTTATATGGGTAAGTTCACACATCGGTGGCATAAGATTTTATTGATACACGTGAGAACAAGCGCAACGCGCGACCTCCTTGATAAAAATGCCAGATCATAACAATTCTTCCTGCTTGAAATTGGAGTCCGGAACCAAAATAACTCCCAAATAAATAAAAAGTATCCTTTTAAAATAAAAATAAATACCAAAATAACCATTTCGCAGTATAAAACTGCGAAATATACAAACGGACGTTTGTACATTTCGCAGTTTTATACTGCGAAATACATTAAAAAAAAATTTCTTTTTAATTTTAAAGGGGTAACTTGCAACGACAAATTTTTTTTTTTTTTTAAAAAAAAGGGGTAAAACGCAGTATTGTACTGCGAAATGCAATTCGCAGTTTTGTACTGCGAATTGCATTTCACAGTACAATACTGCGTTTTACCCTTGTTAAATCCGTCCCCCCCCCCCCTTCATTTTAACACTTTGTTTTTTCAAACTCAAATCCAACTCAAATTCTCTCGGCCCCCTCTCATTTTCTCTCCAAATTTTTGTCAAAAAATAGATTTCGAGGTTCCACCCGTCCCCTTCAAGTGCAACACAAGTGGGCCCATACAGAGATAGTGTTGGACACGGTTTCGGTTACAAAATTTTAGTTTTACAGCTTTAATTTGAGGTATTTGAATTAATTTTATTTTATAAATTACTAGAAAATATGTTAGTGTTAGTTTTATATTATATAGCAAAGAAATGTTAATTGTATTTATGTTATATGTTTTATATACCATGTGCGTAATGTTAGCAGTAATTTACCATGTTAAAATTAATTTATAATGTTGGTATATTTATTGTGTTAGTATTACTTTAATATGTTATTGTATATCATGTTAGCGTAGAGCCTGTTAGCGTAGAGCCTGTTAGCGTAGAGCCTTGTAGCGTAGAGCCTTATAAAATTTTAGCGTAGAGTCTTAGTATGAATTTATTATATTTTGATATTTTTATCAAGTTGTCATAAATAAAATTATGAAAATATTAAAATTAATATTTATAATAATTAAACATTATTAGGTGTTCCCGGGCCTAAAAAAGCAAGTCTGAAACATTTTAACAACCATTATATTTAATTTGTAAAATTATATGTAATTTAATTAATTAAGTTAATAAAATTATGAAAATATTAAAATTGAGATTTATAATAATTAATTATTATTATGTGTTCCCGGGCGTAAAAAATCAAGCCTGGAACTTTTAAACAACCATTATATTAAATTATACATAATATAATTAATTAAGTTAATAAAATTATGAAAATATTAAAATTGAGATTTGTAATAATTAATTATTATTATGTGTTCCCGGGACTAAAAAATCAAGCCTGGAACCTTTAAACAACCATTATATTAAATTATACGTAATTTAATTAATTAAGTTAATAAAATTATGAAAATATTAAAATAGAGATTTATAATAATTAATGATTATTATGTGCTCCCGGGCCTCAAAATTCAAGCTTGGAACCTTTAAACAACCATTATATTAAATTTATAAAAATTATACGTAATTTAATTAATTAAGTTAATAAAATTATAAAAATATTAAAATTGAGAGTTAGAATAATTAATCATTATTATGTGGTCCCGGGCCTCAAAAATCAAGCCCGGAACCTTTAAACAACCTTTATATTAAATTTGTAAAATTATACGTAATTTAATTAATTAAGTTAATAAAATTATGAAAATATTAAAATTGAGATTTATAATAATTAATCATTATTATGTGGTCCCGGGCCTCAAAAATCAAGCATCGAACCTTTAAACAACCATTATATTAAATTTGAAAAATTATACGTAATTTAATTAATTAAGTTAATAAAATTATAAAAATATTAAAATTGAGAGTTAGAATAATTAATCATTATTATGTGGTCCTCTGGCCTCAAAAATCAAGCCTGGAACCTTTAAACAACCATTATATTAAATTTGTAAAATTATACGTAATTTAATTAATTAAGTTAATAAAATTATGAAAATATTAAAATTGAGATTTATAATAATTTATCATTATTATGTGTTCCCGGGCCTAAATAATCAAGCCCGGAACCTTTAAACAACCATTATATTAAATTATACGTAATTTAATTAATTAAGTTAATAAAATTATGAAAATATTAAAATTGAGAGTTAGAATAATTAATCATTATTATGTGGTCTTAGGCCTCAAAAATCAAGCCTGGAACCTTTAAACAACCATTATATTAAATTTATAAAATTATACATAATTTAATTAATTAATAGTGTGTCTTCATTTATGCAATAATTAATTTTGTTATTTATAGTACACGACATGGCATCTCATCGACCTGCAAACCCTGGACCTTCGGCAGAAGGATTATTAGTATTGCAGGGTGACCATAGGTCATCGTTTATTTGGGAGGGCCAGCTAGCTCTTCAGACTATACGCCCCAGGAGGCCGGACGATCTGTGGGAGTTTTTGGCGCATCATCCCTTTCATCCACGAGTTGTAGACCTTCTAGAGCAGACCGGCTTGTACAGCATATTTGAGCTGGGACGGATGCAACTTGACTGGTCGCTCATCACAGCGTTGATAGAGCGGTGGCGACCAGAGACGCATACATTTCACCTGCCTACTGGAGAGGCTACGATCACTCTCCAGGATGTGCAGGTGCTCTATGGATTGCGCATTGAGGGCCGCGCATTGACACTGCCCCAGGCGTGGAGACGGATGACCCGCGCACAGCTGGCGGATGCGATGGGACGGATGACAGGTTTGCACCCGGAGGGGGACATTGGTGGTTGTCGTGTCCAGCTATCATTGATTAGAGCATTCATGGCGGAGTTGCATCCGTAGTTCACGCAAGAGACAGAGGACCTGTGGATTATCCGTTTCACTCGGATGGCATTACTCATGCTATTTGGGTGTATCTTGTTTCCCAACACGTCGGGGATCAAGATATCGATGCGGTTTCTCTACTCTCTGGAGGATATGGAGCAGGTGCAGCATTACAGTTGGGCAGCTGCTGTTCTAGCGTTTCTCTATAGGAGCATGTGCCGGGCTAGCATCGGTCCAGCTACTGATATTGGTCGTTTTTTGCCACTCCTTCAGGTGCAAAATACTTTCAAAATTAATTAAGCACAAATTATATATTGTGAAATGACTCATAATTTACATCAACATTTGTTCTTAGGTTTGGGCGTGGCAGCGTATCATGCCACTACAGCCACCTATGCCGGCACAGGACTATCCGCCCCTCCCGCTAGCTGTGAGATGGATTTTTCGGCGGGGGAATTACCGAGGAGTGGATGTGCACCACAATCTCCCCCTTATTAGGGACCAGTTGGATATGTTGAATGCTGGACATGTAAACACCTACATAAAGTTGGTTCTTTTAAATGTAGTTGTACCTTGCATACTAATTTGTTGTTATTGGTTGTAGTTCATCTGGATGCCGTACACTGATGAGCTACTTGCGCACCTACCTGCTATTTGCTCGACAGACCGACTCATATGGAGCAGCTCCGTCCCATTGATATTTTGGGAAGTTGTTGAGTATCATGCGACGGAGCGTGTGCTTCGTCGGTTTGGTCGTCATCAGCTGGTACCGAGTGATCCCTCCTGGGACCCTACTCATTATCAGCGTGACAACCGTCACAACATGAGCCGGGATTATGTAGCGTGGCTGCGTGACCAGGTAGTTCATTGGGAGGAGCGAGCTCAGCGCATCCCGCCACCGCCGAAACCGTACCAGGAGGCTACTATTGCGATTTATGAGGGCTGGTACAGATGTCACACCCGGAGGCATGTCGGGAACCCCATCCACATGCTTGACGGCCGGTACAGACCGTATGCCGGACGGCACGAGTCACTGGTATGTTTCTTTGACTTATTAATATCATATAATTATGGCATAGAGTTATTTAATTACTAATTGACTTATTTCACAGGTTAGTTGGTTTCACCGGGTCTACCAGTCTGGTATAGATATCCAGCAGTGTGAAGACAACCCTAGACTGGTTGATTATGGACGGGAGGTTGCCCAGATGTGTCGTTTGGGACTGGAAGAGGCGAGGGAGGGCAATAGGTTAGACCATGAGCCCGATTATATGGATCGAGACGCGTACCGGAGGGGTAGGCCAGTCCCTCGTGCAGGGGCTAGGGCTCGTAGGGGACGACGACGACACGCCCGGCGAGGGGGTGTTGAGGAGCCGGTCGACCCACCTGTAGGGTTTGGAGCTGGGGGGTTTGGAGATGAGCATGAGGGTTATGTGCCTCATCCAGCTGACCCTTCCAGCAGCATGCAACGGGGTTTTATGACCCATCCAACTGGCCCTTCTAGCAGCATGCCCTCATACGACCCTGGCAGCAGTATACCCTCATACGACCTTCAGTTGTCATTGCCAGCGACACAGATGACCCCGTCCGGACCATTACCGATTATGGGTACCTTGTACGGGGATGTACACCAGTACTTCGCTGGCACATCTACTGTAGCTGAGCATCGGCCGACCCGTGACGTGGATGGCAGTCGTAGGTTGAGTTATCCATCGTCCCCTGCATTTGATGCGGTATGTTTGTATTACTTTTGTTTTTCAATTCTACATTATTTTTACTTTCGATGCAATAAATTAATTACATCTGTTTTTATGCAGTCTTCATCCCAGACCATGTTTGACCATACTACATGCGATGATGAGCTGACCATCGATGAATATACGCAGGACCTCAACGAGACCATGGTTAGAGAAATAATTTGTTAATCATAATAATTTAAATACCTATCTTATTTTATCTAACATTACTTATTTTTATAGGTTGGTGCCGGCCCAACGGCCTATTCCTCCGACCCTGCAAGTTGTGCTGTAGATGCCGCTGCACATCCTCCCATAAAGAGGCGGCTTGACGATGATGATCCAGATAGTGTGCCAGACCGACAGGGGATGCGGCTTAGGCCAGCAGCAAATTTGAGGCACAAAGCATGCGGCACTCATTGGTTTCATTATGTATATACACTTGTGTAAATAACATTTATTGTGAATATATAAATATTTTTTGATTTCATTAATGTGTAAATACAAACATATCATTAATAGTAGAAACAACACTTCCAATTCAAATATAACTAAAGCAATAAATAGAACAATGGGCCAAATATCTATATATAAAATAGAACACAAACATAATATTCCAATAAAACTTAAAATTGTTCAATACAAACACAAACATACTATTACAGTCAAACTGAAATGCCACTTAAACGAGAGTAAAATCAAGTAGACAAATCTAAAACGCAACTAAAAACATAGTACAAACTGTTTCGTCTATGAGCTTCCATTTATTCTGCGTTCTAGCCACTTAAATTGTTCTAGCAGCCGTTCTTGTTCGTCTTCTAACTCTTTTACTCTCGCCTTAAGCTCCGCAATTTCCTGTTTATTTTTTTTGGTTTTCTCCCATAGCTGATGCCAATTTCCATTCTGCTCTCAGTTTTTTATTTTTTTCTTCCCTCACCTCGTCCCTGAGTTCTATCCTTCTTATATTGCTATTGTAGCTGCTTTCTGCTTGGGCTAACCACATATTATGCAGATTAAGCATTCGTTCTCTGTAGTTTGCTTGGAGACATTGTTCCTCGGCCCATTCATTGAACTCACACATTGGTTCATTCGGATTTTTGTAGCAATCCATCTGGTTCATGCACATCCAGTTCTTACGTCCAACATCTTCACCTTCCCAACATGTTTGTTGCACACATTATTTTCCACAGTAACACACTAGTGTTCCATATTTAGCCATTTAAAATATTGCACAGTAACACACATTGAAAATATCAAACCTTTGCAAGAAATATTTGCGTTTTGTATGATTTTGAGCATATGTAATGACTGTAATGAGCCCGGTATTTATAGGCAACATGTAACATAAATCGTCATATAATACTACGAATTGCATTTCGTACTGTTAAACTACGAATTACAAAAAAATTCATCTTTTTCGTATGAAATGACAACTTTACATTTCGTAGTATTGAACTACGAATTACATTTCGTAGTATGGAACTACGAATTACATGGACACGACAAATCACATAATTTTCAGCTTTTTTCAAATAAAAGGACAAATTTATATTTCGTAGTATTGAACTACGAATTACATGGACATGACAAATCACATGATTTTTAGCTTTTTTGAAATAAAACGACAAATTTACATTTCGTAGTATTAAACTGTGAATTACATGGAAAATGACATAGACATGACAATTCACATGGTTTTCATAACTTCACTTTTCGTATTATTATAGACTTTTTAAAATTTCACAACATCACATTAAGAAAATTAGAACAAGATACGTAATTTGAAGAATAATTTTATTTCAAATGCACAAAACGTACTACAGACATATATTACAACTAATAATACAAAAATAAAAAACTAATGTTATGGTTGATATTTGGGTACATTGGACGAACTTGCACCTGAAGGACATTTACGGCGGTCATGTCCAGTTTGGGAGCATATGCTACATTTACGTGCATAAACAGACTCACCAACATCCATTTGGTTTGGTATACGTGTTCTCTTTTGCACTCTCAGCTTGCGCAAGTACTCCTTGTTACATACCAATTTAAAAGGTTCCGGCGGCCAATAATGCACAGCACTTAATGGATGCAACTTCCCACTATACGTGTCTACGTATGCTACAACACTGTAGTGCCTATCAATGTAGTTTGTTGCCCCATAGCCAACTTGTTGAAAGCACTTAAATGCATGTGGGCACGGCCTGTGGTAGATGATCCATTTCCCACACGAACATAACCTTCTATTTTCATTCACCGTATGTACATTATTCCCACGGTGTCACGATTACCAGTCTTAACTTCGAAAACACCCAGTTCATTGTCGAACTGAAGAAAAGAATGCCACTGTGCTCGCTTCCTATACTTTTCGAATCTTACCATGGGTATTGGCATAAATTCAACACCCCTATCCAACAATGACGATGCAGCTGCATGCCTTTCAACAAACCTCTCTGCACTTTGTTTGAAAGTCATGCGGACCATGACAGTGACAGGCAGTCCACGGGCAGATTTCAACAAGCCATTAAATGACTCTGACACATTCGTGGTGAGGGCTCCCCATCGTCTGCCACCATCAGCATGCAATGTCTACATTTGAGGGTCATGTTGCATCAACCAACTATAGGCTCGTGGTTCCAACTGCCGGATTGCTTCCATGCACCTAGTGAATTTACAGAGCTGGTGCTCAGTTGCAGCCATCCACATTAAGTCATGCAACGCCTTGTTAGGAAATCTCTTTTGAAAATTGGCTTTTAGGTGCCTCACACAGTAACGGTGGTATGCATGCGGTGCCTGCCATTCAGGCAAGTGACGTACAGAACTTAAAATACCACCATGCCGATCACATATTAGATAAATACCTGACCGATGTTTGACAACGTGTTGCTTCAAGTGGTTCAAGAATTGCGTCCACGTCTCTTCACTTTCGTTCGCACAAATGGCAAAAGAAAGTGGAAATATTTGGCCGTTGGCATCTATAGCAACTGCAATCAAAAGCTTAATATCATACTTTCCATAGACATGAGTACCGTCTATGGAAATTACAGGACGACAATGCACAAAACCATCTATTGCTGGTTTAAATGACCAAAATAGATAGTTGAATATAAATTCAGGACTGCCAGGACTTCGCTCGCGCCTCCATTCAACAATAGTACCGAGGTTAAATTGTTGCAGTGCAGCCATGTACCTGGGAAGATTTGAAAAGGACTTATCCCAGTCGCCATAAATTAGTTCAAAGGCACGTTTGCGACCGAGATATGCCTTTCTTTTACTTATAGTACAACCATACTCCTTGTGGACAGTTGTAATACACTCTTTAATCTTAAATCTAATAGACACTTCCAAAAATGGAACCAAGACAAGGGAAATCAAGTCAACATCCAGGTTGAAGTGGTTCTCATTGAATGTGTCCATTTCACATCTATGATCGCTAATAATTTACCAACTTTCCACAAACCAGATTTTTTATTTGTAGCACGGAGCATCCAATGACAGCCCAAGAACCACCTACGACATATAGCCTTGTATCTATCCGTAGTTGACTCACTTATCGTCATCTCACGACACTCCCTTATGCTATAGATTTTTACAACCCTAACTAGGCGAGCTTTGTCAGGGAAATACATGCCCTTTATAAGAACAACTGGTCTACATTCATCCCACATCTTCGATCGTAATTCATCATCATCCCTTGTCAATGCATCAACATTAGGCATGGCGGGCAAATTATCAAGGTATGGAATATTTCTCTCATGAAAAGGCACGTGGGATTCATACACTCTTCGTCTAACGAGGGGGGGGGGGGGGGGGCTCCCTAGTCAAATCAGGCTCCACATTCACTTTCTCCACCTCATCGTCACCCTCCACATCATCACCCTCCTCACGGAAGGGTGTCTCATCACCAGAATCATCCGCATTGTTATCGTAATCACTATCATCCTCCTGACTCTGCGCATCTGCTAAGTCACGAGTAAAAACATCGTCTACGGGCAACTGTGTTAGTCCAGGAGCTTCAAGAAGCTCGTTTTCACTGCATATAACCAACAAAAATTTAAGTATCCTAATCATAATGTCTTGAAATTTAAATGTACATATCACTATATCACTTTACTTACAAATCGTATTGTCTTGAAGTTTGATGCTGGCTTTCTTGACGTTGCTGATAACTACCAGAGGGACCACCGTGCTCCCATACTGCAGAGTTTTGCAAATTCCAACTAGGGACGTGGTCATAATTTGTCAAATTCAAATCCGGACGGTACACCCTATGAAAATTAGAACTATAAATACAAATCCAAATAAAACATCAAGAAAATAATTTCACTAAATTTAAGTTTACCAGTCGTCTTGTTGATTATACGAAGTAGTAACATTATTTTCTGGCTCCTCATTCGCCTGTGGTGACAAATTCAAATCAAGAGAACCTGTTCCATCTCCAACCTGTCCGCCTAATGCTCCTCCAAAATAACCGTCCGATGATTGTGGGTTATCACTTATACGCACTCCCTCATTACTACTAAGGTCTTCAACCTTAACATACATTTCTAATAATTTGATTACAATGTATTCTCTATA
This sequence comes from Nicotiana noctiflora, assembly GCA_032618575.1. Taxonomy (NCBI): domain Eukaryota; kingdom Viridiplantae; phylum Streptophyta; class Magnoliopsida; order Solanales; family Solanaceae; genus Nicotiana; species Nicotiana noctiflora. Next base: position 16,982 of record JASVEL010011556.1, on the reverse strand, counting down.
TTCGTCCGTGTAAGGCCCCGTAAAATTTTTGTGCATAAAACCTAGTAGATGTGGTGTCATGGTCCGAATGATGTGTTAGGAATGCGTAGAATTCTTCGCGGCGAGCTTGCGAGCCGCGGTTCGGACCCTTGGTAGTGATTTAAGTTTCAAAATTTTTCCGAAAAAGTGTCAAATATGCGGTCAAAAATGCGACCGCAGAATCAACATGCGGACCGCATTCTGACCGCAAATCATTCCAGAGAGTTGCCCCAAATCCGTGTCAAATGTGCGGTCGATATGCGATCGCATGTCAATCTGCGGTGCACTTTTGCGACCGCAGAATCAACATGCGGTCCGCATAGTGACCGCATGTCTTAACAGAACCTACGTAAATTTTTGAGCCATTCTGCGGCCACTATGCGGACCGCATGTTGATTCTGCGGTCGCATAGTGACCGCATATTTGACCCCGGCCCAGATTTTGTAACATTTTGACCCGATCTCTTCTTTAATATAACACCTTTCTTCTTCATTTTTATCATATCACCTCACCAAAATTAGAGAGAGAAGAGAGGGTTTTTAGAGAGAGAAATCTTTCATCTTCAAGGATTGTTTCAACTACTTAATTCCAAGGATTCTAGGGCAAAGATTCAACATCCCCAATCTTTTCAAGGTAAAAACCCTAACTATTTTCTTTGATTTTCAGTTTTAAATTGGGTAAAGAGAGGTTTGCATATAATAGCTTTTGAAAATAGAATTTTTACACTCATGCATGATTATTTAACTTGATTTCTAGTAAAAAGAAGTGAGTAGAAGTAAGAGTCTTCAAGAACAAGGTTGGCAAGAGTAGGATATCTTGTGTAAGCATAAAGTAGGAGGAAAAATCATCACCAGGTATGTATGGCTAATTTTGATTCTTGTGAAATCGCCTACTTATGTGTAAAATTGTTTGGCATGTGTTGATTTGAGAAATTGTATGTGATTAATTGATGTTGTTGTTGGATATTCAAAGTTGTTGTTGAACTATGAGTGTTGTGGTAAGAAATATGAACCGAAAGGTAAATGAGAGTTGAATTGGGTAAAGAATTTGTGAATAATGATTATGATGGCCTATATGGCACCTTGTGGAAAAGAAATCGAAACACTTGAGAATTGGTTTATTGTGGAAAGAAATGAAACACTTGAATTATGGAAAATTGTTGAATATACATGTGTGAATATTCTTGAATGTGGAAACATTGTAACTTGGTTGTGATATTGGCTTGAGAAGTAATTGAGAACATGAAACAATGTGCAAGTTGCTTATTTGAACTTGTTGAAAATGTGTGTAGTACCTTATCTGCTGTTTGAAATTGTTGTGTTTTCAACTGTAAGGCGGGGTCGTGTCGCGCGCCGCGACGTGGTGAAATAAGGTTTGGGTTGGGGTGATAAGGGTGGCCGAGGTAATAAGGGTGGTCAGGGGCAATAAGGATGGAAAGCGATCGAAATCGCTATTGAAAATTGATACATAAATCAATAATGTGAAATTGTGAAAGGAGACAGCAGGAGAGTTTGCAACCTGGGGAGCACTGATTGCTCCTATGTTTGACTACTTGCAATTTATGTTGTTGATTGGTCGTTGTTCCATTTGTGACCTTGAATGTGCTTGTGTTGAGGCTTATCTGAAATGAGTAAAAGGTTGGGAACATGGTTAGTTAGCTTAATTGATTTCTTGATGTAATCTATTGGTTGTCTTAACACGGTGACTCTTATTTAATGGCTTGAGTTTACTTGGGACAAAGTTTGTCCATACATACCAGTACAATTCAAGTGTACTGACGTCCCTTTTGCCGGGGACGCTACATTCGTATCATGATTGTAGGTGGATCGGTAGCAGGCACTTCAGCTCATCGGCAGTAGTATCCTTCTCCTTCCACTGCCCGTTTTGGTGAGCCCCTTTCTTCCTCGGGGCACAGTGTGGCTCATGCCACTTTTATTTCAGACTTTCTTTTGGATTTTGTAAGGTATAGCCGGGGCCTTGTTACCGGCAAGTATTGTATTTCCTTTTTGTATCCTAGAGGCTCCGTAGACATGTAAACTGTGGGATTGTGGCCTATGTATATGTATGGGGCGTTGTAAATATAAATTATGAACTTGTTAGTAAATAAATCACATGGTTATGTTTATGCATTGCGAAATCAGTCATTGTTGGTAAGATATTTTGGTTAATGAGTAACAGTCAACACAGGGGTAACGCGTGGGAATGGAAGGCACCCAGGTCCGCTTGACTGGGGCAACCCGGTCAGGCGCCGGTCATGTCCCTCGATTTGGGGCGTGACAAACTTGGTATCAGAGCATATGGTTTTTAAAGTGTCCTAGGATGTCTCGGAGCCGTGTCTAGTAGTGCCATTCTTATAGGTGTGTTGTCGACCACATCATATAAGTAGGGGGCTGCACGGACATTTAGGAATATTACCCTTCTTCATCACTCCAAATCGTGCGATAAAGCTTGACTATAAGATTGTTTTGTAAACCGTGCGTTGAGATTCAAGGTAAGTTTAAATGCTCTTTCGTCTATTTTATGTAGTGTTGTCATATGTCATGACCAATGGGAAAAGACATGGGTGTTATGGAGATTGCACATGTATCTTGTTGAATAAAGTGTATGAATATATATAGTATAAGTACATAGTACTACAAGTATACTTTATTTGGGGAAAGGATTAGAAGTGATTACCCGCACGAAGAGGCATTGATTTGATAATTGATATGTAAGCTTACATAGCAAGCATGGTTAGTGCAAGAAGTATATAATTGATCGTAAGGTGTGAAAGAATATTGGTTATATAAGCACGTGATATATGAGATAATGACTAAGAGATTAATGGGGAGAGTGTAAGTCTCTCATATGAGGTAAAAAGTTATGAAATAAGACTCAATTGGACCCTAGGTGAGAAGACCCTTGTCTTACGAACGTTATAAGGACCCAGAAATGTACGAAGTTGCGTTACACTCATAAAGGACATGCGTGGGGACTTGGAATCCCATACCTACGTGGCTGAATAGGAGAAGGGAACTTAGGAGATCAATACTATGGTGACTTAAATTTTCCTAATGGTCGAGTATATATATAAGAGGGATAGATATATGAGGCATATGTTCCTAAAGTTTCTACACTCAAGACTTGTGTCAAGATCCAGGATATTTTCCCCATGTGGGAGAGGGAGGACCATCGTGAGGCCACTTAAATACAATAAAACAAGAGCGAGACCATGTAGCTATGATATTTGAATATTTTGGTGAAGACATGTGTGGTCTAGAAAAGAGATTAAGGAATGTAAATTATTCACGCATGGCAATGTGACTGATAGGGTCAACGATTCTAGAAAATAATAGTATGTTTGTAAAGAGACTTTTACTTGTCATAAGGTCAGGAGAAATGGGACCCAAGGAGGTACCATATGTCAAATGTGAAAGATTGTGAGTTCCTAGAATGGGCTAATCATAGATTTATGATTTAAACAAAGTTTCGGGATACTAAGAAAGCCAGAACGAGTGAGAGAAATGAATGTGTTGCCACAACAACCCAAGATGGTAATTGGGGCTTGATAGAGAGCCTCTAAAGAGCCTTACAAATAGATAAGTGTTAAGTGATGTTCAGACAAACACTCCTTGCTACATATGTCCCAATAAGAGTTAAGAGGTGAGCCGGATGGAATGCCTAAGGTAAGAGACCACGTAATATATGGAAGAGTGCGTGGCTATTCACTAACTAAGAAGAATGAGGTGAGAAGAAATAGGGAGAAAACCTTTAAATTGAGATGGTCATGGTTATTTAAAATAATTTTTGCATCAGAATGGTGGACTCACTTAGGGCACAAGTGTTAATAAAAGTTATAAGGGATTAACCGCAATGCAACCGACTTGGATGACACTGAATATCAACTAAAGAGGTCTAGAGATAGTTCATGTCTACACACAATGGGAAGCGAGGTTATCGTTGGTGAGGTTGTGGTACTGTAAAATGATTAAACAAGACATAATGATTTTTCAAGTTCACAGGAGGCAGACAAATGTGTGGAACATTAAAGCTATTAATTATGCACTATCCGCAAAAAAAAAAAAGATGGGAATGAAAGGTTCGGAATGGATTGAAAGAGGATGAAAACTCGTGACAGACTAGACGTGTTTGGCATGATAACTCTTAAGCGGCAATATCAGGGAACTTTATTGGTAACTATAACATGGGGAATAAGGTGAGTTACTCATCCGAGATAGAATCAAGTGGACTAAGCCTTACACTTAAGAGTGAAACCAAAAGTTGTTGTTGAAGTATTGAGGAGGATTTAAAGTTTCAGAGAATACCCTTCTCGAGATAGTGACCCTTCGTAAGTCATATGCATATAAAGGTTGTTGATATACGTTTTGAGAGGTGTTTAACCGTAATGAGGGATGGTAGGAAATTTCACAGGGGAAGTAGTGCAGTTTCTTAAAGTCTATAATGCACATATGGGGAGAAGAGGTTGGTTAAGAAAAGTTAGAGCACAATGCTACTTTACATTCGATACAATGCCGTGCAAGTTAGTGTTATTCGGGGTATATGTGCAAAGTTAGCCAGTGCTATTCATTTGAGACAGGAGGTCATATGAGAAAACTCATTCAGCAATGCCTTGGGTTAAGAATTATGAAGAGTTAGTAGCAATTGTTCACATGGGGTCGTAACCACATCAAGGAAATTATAGTGGAACTCAATTCGTGGAAGGTCTTATGTATGAGGAATATAGTAAGGATATTCCGCTATCGATGTAAAGTATTAAGGTGAAAGTTATGCCTCCAAGGTTGGTTAGGGTGTGTGTTGATGCAACACGGAAAGGTTATAGAGTATGCTTTGAGATAACTCAAAAATCACGAGAAGAATTACCCGACACGTGATTTGGAGCTTGCGACAGTTGTGTCTGCTTTGAAATATGGCGGTATTATCTTTATGGAGTTCATGTAGATGTGTTTTCAGACCACAAGAGCCTCCAGTATTTGTTCAAGCAGAAGGAGCTAAATCCGAGACAGCGGCGGTGGTTAGAATTGCTCAAGGACTATGAGATGAACATATTGTACCATCCAGGGAAGGCAAATGTGGTAGCCGATGCTCTTAGTCGGAGATCCATGGGTAGTTTGGCTCATTTGGGTATGTATCGGAGACCCCAGTCTCGAGAGGTTTACCAATTAGCCAGTTTGGGGGTTCGTATCTCTGCGTCAGACGAGGGGAATGTTTTGGTGCATAATGGAGCAGAATCATCATTGGTCGCGGAAATCAAGGAAAAACGGTTCATGGATCCAGCATTAGTTCGGGTAAAGGAAGCAGTTCTGAATGACAAGACCTCAACATTTGTACACAGCAGCAAAGATGGTGTAATGCGGTGTCAAGGCAGATTATGTGTTCCGGACGTGAACGAACTTCGAGAAAAGGTAATGGCAGAGGCACATATTTCCAGATATTTTGTACAACTAGGTTCCACGAAAATGTATCATGACCTTAAGGAGATTTATTGGTGGAACGGTATGAAAAGGGATATAGCAAGCTTTGTAGCTAAATGTCCGAACTGTCAACAAGTGAAGGCCGAGCATCAACGGCCCGGTGGATTAACTCAGACTTATAGAAATACCAAGGTGGAAATGGGAGATGATCAATATGGATTTCGTGGTAGGGTTACCTCGCACTCAGCGAAAGTTCGACTCAATATGGGTGATAGTGGATCGACTCACCAAATCAGCTCACTTCCTGCCTGTCAAGTCCACTGATACTGCAGAGCAATATGCAAGATTGAACATCAAGGAGATAGTAAAACTTCATGGCACTCCACTTTCTATTATCTCGGATCGTGGGGCTCAGTTCACAGCTAATTTTTGGAAGAAGTTTCAGCAAGGTTTGGGAACTCAGGTGAATCTCAGCACAGCTTTCCATCCACAGACCGATGGACAGGCCGAGCGGACCATTCGGACGCTTGAAGATATGTTGCGGGCTTGTGTCTTAGATTTTAAAGGTAATTGGGATGAACACTTGCCACTGATAGAATTTGCTTACAATAACAGCTATCATGCTAGCATTCAAATGGCCCCGTTTGAGGCATTATACGGGAGAAGATGTAGATCGCCAATCGGGTGGTTTGAGGTAGGTGAAGCGGAATTGCTAGGGCCAGATATGGTGTACAAAGCTATGGAAAAGGTCAAGGTTATTCAGGAGAGAATGAAAACAGCACAAAGTCGTCAAAAGTCCTATGCAGACGTTCATCGAAGGGATTTGGAGTTTCAAGTCGATGATTGGGTGTTCTTGAGGGTATCTCCTATTAAGGGAGTCATGCGATTCGGAAAGAAAGGGAAATTGAGTCCTAGGTATGTCGGGCCATATCGGATCGTTCAAAGGATTGGTCAAGTTGCTTATAGGCTAGAATTGCCTCTTGAGATGTCATCAGTGCACCTGGTATTCCATGTGTCCATGTTGAAGAAAGTGATTGGAGATCCATCCACCATCATGTCAGTCGAGGCTATTGAGGTTAATGAAGATTTGTCATATGAAGAAGTTCCGGTTGCCATTCTTGATAGGCAAGTCCGTAAGTTAAGAAATAAGGAGGTTGCCTCTGTTAAAGTATTGTGGCGAAGTCAACAAGTTGAGGAGGCCACATGGGAAGCAGAGAAAGAGATGAAGGAAAAGTACCCCCATTTGTTTGATCAAGCTTAGAAGAAATTAGGCGATCCTTCTACTTCTAGTAATTGTCATCTTGTCCAAGTTGTTTCCCTCTTAGTGTTAGTAAAAGCCTCCTCCATTTTGTAAAGAGTTATGTGTTAAGTAAGCGACTAATAGTAAGTGTAGATTGGTAGTGGTTTGTTTGTGTGTACATGTTGTGTTAAAATGGTTGAATAAGGAAAGGACTCATTGAAGTGACTAGTTATGTGCAATAGTAACAATGTGATAAAATGTGTGCATTTGTTGAGGCAAGAAAGTATATACAAGTTGTGAAAAGTGTTGTATTTGTGTATTGTTGTTTGGTAATGTGTTTCGGGGGCCCTCTGACAGGTGGATATGTCCATAATACAAAGGAAACTCCGGCGAAATTTTTCTAAAATATAAGAGTTAGTCAAAATTTTGATGGTTGCATATCATGTCTTTCAAAACCAACTCATTTATTTCAAAATCCTCATTCGAGGACGAATGATCTTAAGGGGGAGGGGATGTAAGGCCCCGTAAAATTTTTGTGCATACAACCTAGTAGCTATGGTGTCATGGTCCGAATGATGTGTTAGGAATGCGTAGAATTCTTCACGGCGAGCTTGCGAGCCGCGGTTCGGACCCTTGGTAGTGATTTAAGTTTCAAAAATGTAGAGAAATAATTTTCCGAAAAAGTGTCAAATATGCGGTCAAGAATGCGACCGCAGAATCAACATGCGGACCGCATTCTGACCGCAAATCGTTCCAGAGAGTTGCCCAAATCCGTGTCAAATGTGCGGTCGATATGCGATCGCATGTCAATCTACGGTGCACTTTTGCGACCGCAGAATCAACATGCGGTCCGCATAGTGACCGCATGTCTTAACAGAACCTGCGTAATTTTTTGAGCCATTCTGCGGCCACTATGCGGACCGCATGTTGATTCTGCGGTCGCATAGTGACCGCATATTTGACCCCGGCCCAGATTTTGTAACATTTTGACCCGATCTCTTCTTTAATATAACACCTTTCTTCTTCATTTTTATCATATCACCTCACCAAAATTAGAGATAGAAGAGAGGGTTTTTAGAGAGAGAAATCTTTCATCTTCAAGGATTGTTTCAACTACTTAATTCCAAGGATTCTAGGGCAAAGATTCAACATCCCCAATCTTTTCAAGGTAAAAACCCTAACTATTTTCTTTGATTTTCAGTTTTAAATTGGGTAAAGAGAGGTTTGCATATAATAGCTTTTGAAAATAGAATTTTTACACTCATGCATGATTATTTAACTTGATTTCTAGTAAAAAGAAGTGAGTAGAAGTAAGAGTCTTCAAGAACAAGGTTGGCAAGAGTAGGATATCTTGTGTAAGCATAAAGTAGGAGGAAAAATCATCACCAGGTATGTATGGCTAATTTTGATTCTTGTGAAATCGTCCTTATGTGTAAAATTGTTTGGCATGTGTTGATTTGAGAAATTGTATGTGATTAATTGATGTTGTTGTTGGATATTCAAAGTTGTTGTTGAACTATGAGTGTTGTGGTAAGAAATATGAACCGAAAGGTAAATGAGAGTTGAATTGGGTAAAGAATTTGTGAATAATGATTATGATGGCCTATATGGCACCTTGTGGAAAAGAAATCGAAACACTTGAGAATTGGTTTATTGTGGAAAGAAATGAAACACTTGAATTATGGAAAATTGCTGAATATACATGTGTGAATATTCTTGAATGTGGAAACATTGTAACTTGGTTGTGATATTGGCTTGAGAAGTAATTGAGAACATGAAACAATGTGCAAGTTGCTTATTTGAACTTGTTGAAAATGTGTGTAGTACCTTATCTGCTGTTTGAAATTGTTGTGTTTTCAACTGTAAGGCGGGGTCGTGTCGCGCGCCGCGACGTGGTGAAATAAGGTTTGGGTTGGGGTGATAAGGGTGGCCGAGGTAATAAGGGTGGTCAGGGGCCAATAAGGATGGAAAGCGATCGAAATCGCTATTGAAAATTGATACATAAATCAATAATGTGAAATTGTGAAAGGAGACAACAGGAGAGTTTGCAACCTGGGGAGCACTGATTGCTCCTATGTTTGACTACTTGCAATTTATGTTGTTGATTGGTCGTTGTTCCATTTGTGACCTTGAATGTGCTTGTGTTGAGGCTTATCTGAAATGAGTAAAAGGTTGGGAACATGGTTAGTTAGCTTAATTGATTTCTTGATGTAATCTATTGGTTGTCTTAACACGGTGATTCTTGTTTAATGGCTTGAGTTTACTTGGGACAAAGTTTGTCCATACATACCAGTACAATTCAAGTGTGCTGACGTCCCTTTTTGCCGGGGACGCTACATTCGTGTCATGATTGTAGGTGGATCAGGTAGCAGGCACTTCAGCTCATCGGCAGTAGTATCCTTCTCCTTCCATTGCCCGTTTTGGTGAGCCCCTTTCTTCCTCGGGGCACAGTGTGGCTCATGCCACTTTTATTTCAGACTTTCTTTTGGATTTTGTAAGGTATAGCCGGGGCCTTGTTACCGGCAAGTATTGTATTTCCTTTTTGTATCCTAGAGGCTCCGTAGACATGTAAACTGTGGGATTGTGGCCTATGTATATGTATGGGGCGTTGTAAATATAAATTATGAACTTGTTAGTAAATAAATCACATGGTTATGTTTATGCATTGCGAAATCAGTCATTGTTGGTAAGATATTTTGGTTAATGAGTAACAGTCAACACAGGGGTAACGCGTGGGAATGGAAGGCACCCAGGTCCGCTTGACTGGGGCAACCCGGTCAGGCGCCGGTCATGTCCCTCGATTTGGGGCGTGACAGTCCGGAACCCGCAAAAAATCTCTATGACTTTCATCATCGTCAATGTTAAACTCAGAATAATAAGCAAACCCATGCGGGGTCACTGAATAAGGAAATCTTCCGGTTACTTTAATACTAATCGAACGCCTCCGCTCACTCATTTTTTTACGTAACAACGATACCAAAGTATCGTATTCCATATTAAGCGGCAATTTAACATGACACTGTGGAGGAGAGCTATACCTCACTGAGTTATTATCCACAACAACCTCATCCCCCCCCCCCAATACAATGAAACCCTTATTTTGGCAACTTCAGACATTATAAAAAATGGATTGATAAGGAGAAGAGAGAATACGCGTTTGTTTGAAGTTTAATTGTTGATGGAGTTTTGATGAAGTTCAATCGTCTATAAATAAGGAAATTTTGAGCAATTTTTCAATGAAATTCGCACTACAATACTACGAATTATGAATTTTAATTAAAAGTGGGCCCCATTTGCAGCCTATTTCGCAGTTTTGTACTGCGAAATAGCCTAATTCGCAGTACAAAACTGCAAAATAGGCCAATTTTCAAAACACGGCCATTTTTAAAAAAATAAAATAAAAAACCCCAATTCGCAGTACAAAACTGTGAATTGCACTAACGGCCGTTAGTGCAATTCGCAGTTTTATACTGCGAATTGGCTAATTTGGTATTTTTTTTTTATTTTAAAAGGGTACTTTTTGTTTATTGGATAGTTATTTCGGTTCCGGACTCTGAAATTGACCTTGTCCTCGAGGTTATTATTGAAGCGTGGATAGAAGTTGACAGTGATCAACAACAGTTATTTATCTTGGCTCGTAATTCATCACCCAAGTGTTCATGTATGTAACTAGCAATAGATTATCAAACCAAGTGATGATTCTGGGCACTATGCAACTACAGATGGAAACAAACAGTAGTAAATGAAGTTGTTGCAACATAATCCATTTCTCCGAATGCAATGTAGATCTATTGTTGGATTTAAGAACACTTGGACAGTATGTCGCACTAATAATATGTGAATTTTACTATATTCATACCCTGAATAATCATATTTTCACGTTGTTTTGATAATATATATGATGACAAAATGCTCTTATTAGTGTTTTTCATGTGTTGTAGGTACAAAATGGTTGAAGAAGGCTAAAGAACAATTTTGGAGTCAAAAGGAGATGAAAAAGGCCAATTATGAAAAAATCACCCAATTCCACGCTTGAAAGCCCTTGAAGTTCAGAAAACACGTTTCACCGCGGTTCCACCGCAACCGTGGTGAAACCGCGGTGGTTGAAGACTGCTGAAAAATAAAGATTCAGAGAGGGTGTTTCACCGCGGTTCGACCGCGATAGCGGTAGAACTGTGGTGACAGGCGGGAAATTTTGGGGACCAAAGTGTAAAACAGAATTTTTATGACGTAAACCCTCTATCAAACCTTAGGATTCGCCCAAAGGAGGCAAGTTTTTATTATTGAATAATTTTGCATGGAAACTAGTGTGAGAGAATTCTCTAAACATATCTGATACTTTTCTTTTGAATTTTCATTATGAAATCTATTCTATCTTTTGCTTTGATAGTTATGAGTAGCTAAATTCCTATCTAAGGTTGTGATGGAACCTATTGATTGATAAACTTCTGATTTATGTGAATACAAATTGTTAGTTAATATCTATTTGTTCAACTTCGTTCTTGTTGTAGTTAATTGATAGGATCCTCAATTAGATGTGCGTATTTAGTGTGCATAACTTGGAAAAGAATGCATATTTAGGTTATTGTTAAACAACACCATTCCTAGATTATTAGAGGAATCTATAATTGTGGGTCTAAAGGTGAGATTAGGAATAACGAAACTTGGGTTGTAATCTAAAAGGAATTGTGATAATTATAACAAGCTAGGGTAAATCAGAAGAGTACAATAGTAAATTACTGTGATTACTCGGGAGAGATTTGCGGTAGGAATATTATTCACGATTGATAGAGAGATATTGATAAATTTGTATGAGCATAAACAAAAGGGATTCCATCAATAGGGAAAATCATCACCTTAGTCTTTGTCATTCTGGTTTACAACATATATAATTATTTTTCCAGTTATTTAGTTCTTGGCAAAAGTAGTTACTAAGAATTACACAAAATGATATTTGAATATTTGGGAAGTTGATTCGGAAGATTATTGTGTTTTGAAGATTTTAGTTGGTAGGTTAACTCTCTGAGGATTCGACCCCGTGTGAAATATTTGGATTATATTTGCTGCGACCGTATTGTCCTTTTTAGAAGGCATAGTTGGGCGCGATCAAATTTTGGCACCATTGCCGGGGAGTTAAGAGAATTATCAATTGCCATTGACGGAATTACAAGATTCTTATTGTAGTCGTATTTCTCTCTACCCACTTTTGATTGAAAATTTTGACGATTGTTGAATTGGTTCTCAAGTGCATGCCTAGAAAATCTACAAGGACTGGAGAACTACTTGAAGGACTCGTAGACCCAAAGCAAACATTTCGGGCACTAAACCATGCAAACATACATCAACAATCTCAGCAGACATTGAAATTAGACGTGAATAATCCTAACCAGCAAGCTGGGTTAAATGCTAGGGAAGAGGCACATGAGGTGCTTGAGGGAGCACTTTTTGAATGGGCACAACCAACTGCTAACAACTTGGCTCCTGCAATTGTTGTGCCCGCAATTCAAGCTAAATCATTCCAGATCACAAATAATATGCTAGACTTGTCACAAAACAAGGGACATTTTTCTGGGGCACAAGTTGAAGACCCTCACCAGCATCTGAAGAATTTCCTCTCTATATGCAAAACACAGAGACAACCCAATGTGACATCGGAAGCAATCAGGCTATTGTTGTTTCTTTCTCAATTACAAAAGCTGCATAGGTATGGTTCACCTCACTCCCTATCAACTCTATAGCAACATGGGATGAGTTAGTCAAACAATTCCACAACAAGTTCCACCCACCTAACAAAACAGCTCAACAAATTGATGAGATTGTAAGCTTCAAGTAAAAACAAATGGAGACACTATATGAGACTTGGGGCAGATTTAAGGGAATGCTAGTCATGTGTCCTCACCATGGGGTTCCAAAACAGATGTTGGGACAAATTTTATGGGGCTTTTGGATAGCATGAAGAATATAGTTGATGCCTCAGCTGGTGAGGCTTTTCAGAGCAAGACCTTGAGAGAAGGCCAAAATTTGCTAGACAAGATATCTCAAAATTCAGGGTGGACAACCAGAAATGCACCTATCACTCCAGTGGTACACTCTGTGCCCCTGGACCCTTCCAACACTATGGCGCAAAACATGACTACTCTATTGACACATATGAGCATCCTGACTAAAAATGTGGAATAATCTAGAGTTAAGCAGCAAGTGCATATTGTAGATACTACCAATGGGGGTTCATGCACATCTTGCATTAGCTAACTCATAGGAAACCCATGGACTACAGAGCATGAAGATCACCATCAACATGAAGACATGAATTATGTGGGTAATTATGGAGGTAAGCGATAGGGAAATCAGAATAGGGGTAACCAGGCTCCACAACAATACAGGCCCCTCAGCCACAATACAACGCCAGAAAATATGGGAGGTATGAGGCCACCCAACAATATGGCTCCATATCTTAGACCACAAGCTTTCAACAATCATCAGCAAGGGTATCATCCACCTCCATAACAACACGAGGGTAGACAAGAAGATGGGTTCGCAAGATTAGAAGCTATGATGCAGCAGGTTATTGGGTCCAATGCCAAGATCAATAAAAGAGTAGATTAACACGATGCAGATATTAAAAGTATCGAGGTGCAAGTGGGCCAGGTTGCTATGACATTGAATAATCGTCCTTAAGGGACATTACCTGCATATAATCAAACCAACCCAAAAGATCAAGTCCCAAAGCAGCTAATGGCAGTGCGTCTTAGAAATGGTATAGATCTTGATGCAGAAAAAGAGAGAACTAGAGACAATTTGCAGGTGGAGACACTCATTCTAGTACCCATTGAAGTGGATGAGTCTCTAGGATTGACAGAAGTTACAGTCCAGCCAGCAACTGAAAATATTGATGTGCAACAAGACAATGAGAAGGCAGCAGAACAGGTAGAACAACCGGTTATTAAACAAGTAGCAGAGAAGGAAAAATCCCAAGTGATTGGGAAGAAGAGGCCTCCAGCACCATTCCCTCAAAGGTTGGCCAAGCACCAAAAGGAGGAACAATACAAGAAGTTCTTTGAAATGCTTAAGGAAATCCAGGTAAACATTCCTTTAATTGAAGCTTTGAAAGAGATGCCTGGGTATGCTAAAATGATGAACGACTTGATGTCGCGAAAGTTTGATTTTCAAGACTTGGCCACAGTTACTCTTACTCAGACGTGTAGTGCAGTGGTATCCAGACCTATAGCTGAAAAGTTGATCCAGGTAGATTTACTATTCCTTGCACTATAGGAAACTTTGCCTTTACTAAGGCATTGTGTGATTTGGGGGCTAGTATCAATCTTATGCCCTTGGTGATTTATAAGGGGCTGGGCATTGCGAGAGCTAGACCCACTTTAATGTTTCTACAGCTAGCTGGCAGGACCGTGAAACAACCATTCGGGATCTTAGATGATGTGCTCATTCAGGTGGGGAAGTTTGTATTTCCCGCTGATTTTGTGATTTTAGACTGCAAAATGGATGAGAAGATTCCTATAATCTTATGAAGACCGTTCTTGGCCACGGGGAGAGCATTGATCGATTGTGAGACTGGGGAGCTCAAAATGAGACTAAATGAAAATCATATTCAATGTGCAGAAATCTATGAGGTGCCCGAGTGAGTTCGCAAATTACTCCCTTATTGATGTAGTCGATGTGATAGTGGAGACAGACGATGCGGCATTGATAGCAGAGGATCCACTAACATCATGCTTAATGAACTTAGAGGAAGTAAATGGGGAAAGTCTGGCGGAATGGGTGTTAGCACTGGAAGGTAGGGGTTTTTGGGATAGAAACTTGGAGTTCGAACCTCTACGCCTAGAAAATAGAGAGACCCCTCTAGCACAACCATCCATTGAGGAACCACCCAAGCTGGAACTAAAGCCATTACCAGCTCACCTCAGGTATAAATTTCTGGGCCCTAACTCCACTTTACCTGTTATTATATCATCTGGTTTGCTAGATGTGCAGGCTCAACAACTTATACAGGTACTCAAGGGGTGCAAAACTGCCATTGGTTGGACCATGGCAAACATAAAGGGAATCAGCCCCGCCTATTGCATGCATAAGATTCTCCTGGAAGAGGGACACAAACTTTCGAGGGAACATCAGAGAAGGCTGAATCCGAACATGACGGAAGTGGTGAAGAAGGAGGTAATAAAGTGGTTAGATGTGGGAATTATTTTTCCAATCTCTGATAGTAGCTGGGTTAGCCCAGTTCAATGTATACTAAAAAGGGGTGGCATGACGCTTGTGAAGAATGAAAACAATGAGTTAATTTCAACAAGAACTGTCACCGGCTGGAGGATCTGCATGGACTACAGGAATTGAATCTGGCCACCCCAAAAGACCACTTCCCACTTCCCTTCATTGACCAGATGCTCGACAGGTTGGCAGGGAGGTCACACTTTTGCTCCTTAGATGGTTACTCAGAGTACAGTCAGATCTCTATTGCCCCCGAGGATAGAGAAAAGACTTCCTTCACACGCCCATATGGCATTTTTGCCTTCAGGAGAATGCCATTTGGCCTATGCAATGCACCTGCCACATTTCAAAGGTGCATGATGGCCATATTTACTGACATGATGGAAGCTATTATGGAGGTGTTCATGGATGACTTCTCAATGATAGGGAATTCGTTTGATGAATGCCTGGTCAATCTGACGTGTGTGCTGAAATGGTGCATCGAGACTATCTTGGTTCTAAATTGGGAAAAGTTCCATTGCATGGTACAAGAAAGAATAGTCTTGGGGCACCGGGTGTCAAGCAAGGGAATTGAATTTGATCGAGCAAAAAGTTGATGTCATTGCAAAGTTGCCACCACCAACTTTAGTCAAAGCCATTAGAAGCTTTCTTGGACATGCCGGTTTTTACCGGAGGTTCATTAAAGACTTCTCCAAAATTGCCAACCCCCTCTGTAAGTTACTGGAAAAAGATCACTCTTTTGTATTTTCTGATGATTGCAGGACAGCATTTGAGGAACTGAAGAACAGGCTGGTCATAGTACCAATCATTGTTTCCCCCAACTGGGGGCAACCATTCGAGCTCATGTGCGATGCTAGTGACTATGCAGTAAGGGCAGTACTGGGCCAGCGGAAGGACAAATTGATGCATCCAATCTACTATGCTAGTAGAACACTGAGCGGAGCCCAGCTAAATTACACAGTGACGGAAAAGGAGATGTTGGTTGTAGTGTTTTCCTTTGACAAATTTAGGTCCTATCTTATAGGATCGAAGGTAATTTTATACACTGACCATGCAACACATAGATATCTAATTGAAAAAATGGACCCTAAGCCACACCTAATTCGTTGGGTGCTGCTACTATGAGAGTTCGATCTTGAAATTCATGACTGCAAGGGCACTGAAAATTAAGTCGATAATCATTTATCATGACTTGAAAGAGCTAAAAATGTTAAAGCAAGTGAAGAAATTCTGGAAACCTTTCCAGACGAGCAGCTGCTCACTACCACGCTTCTGGAAACGCCATGGTATGAAGACTATGCAAATTACCTGGCCATTGGTATTGTTCGTCACGACTTGTTATCGGTTTAGAGGAAAAGATTATTTCGTGAAAGCTAATTGTACTATTGGGATGAGCCCTACTTGTTCAGAATTTGCCTTGATAACATGATCCGGAGATGCATCCCCGAGATCGAACAATCTTCTGTCTTGCAGGCTTGTCATGCTTCAGCATATGGTGGCCATTTCGGGGGAGTTCAAACAATAGCTAAGGTGCTTGAGGCTAGATTTTTCTGGCCAACAGTGTTTATAGATGCACACTTGTTAAAAGGGTGTAATGAATGTCAACGCACCGGGAACATCTCCCGGCATCACGAGATGCCCATGAACCCAATCCAAGAGGTGGAAGTATTTGATGTCTAGGGGATAGAATTCATGGGTCCCTTCGTCAGATCCTACGGTAATTAGATATTCTTGTTGCTGTAGATTATGTGTCCAAATGGGTGGAAGCTGTAGCATTACCCACCAATGATGCTAAGGTGGTGGTTGGGTTTCTCAAGAAAAACATATTCACTCGCTTTGGGACACTAAGGGCAATCATAAACGACGGGGGCACTCACTTTTGTAATCGGGCATTTGAAAAATTGCTGGCAAAATATGATGTGCGGCATAAAGTGGTTACTCTATATCACCCGCAAACCAGTAGGCAAGTTGAAGTATCTAATATGGAAATAAAAAGTGTACTAATAAAAACAGTGAACGCCACAAGGACCGACTGGTCAAGGATGCTCGATGATGCGCTATGGGCCTACAGGATAACTTTTAAGACACTG
>JASVEL010011555.1:0-14399 GCA_032618575.1 Nicotiana noctiflora | reverse complement strand
ACCTTTATATTATTGTCCAGACACAAATATAGGGCCCATGGCCGATTTGTCCTCGTCGCCAAACATTGCTTTTGCTTGATAGTGCTGAGAAATGGTCTACTAATATTATATTGTCGTGTGCTTTGTCACCCATGCGAAGTACCAATCACGACTCATATGTGGTGGAACAATGATTTTAATTAAGAGGAGTCAAAATATAAATAAGTAAATATACAGAAAAATCATGGGAATCAACGTATAGTATATACACATAAAATTAAGTATTTAACGTATTCATATAGTGTTATTTTCCTACAAATGGTTGCCAATTGACTCCTCTTGCCAATGAGTTGCTCCGCCACCGACCCTAGCCAGACAATGCCGGATCCGACTTTACGGTACCAGGTATAAGTAAAGAGTAAACCAATAACTTGTGTTAATGTTTTTCACACTGAGCATAATCCATAATTACAATAAATCATAGATATAAACCAATAATTTTGAAAATATGGTGACTTTAATATTCAATGTCATAAAGATTAAACCTATTGATTTAAACTCTGGATCAACTTTATTGCTAAAGTATTTCCAACGAAGGAAAACATTAACACAAGACTGCCTGCCTTCAAGTGAATTTGCTTTGCACCAGGGTTTAACTTGCCTGCCTTCAAGTGAATAAGCTTTGCACCAGGGTTTAACTTCAGTTGGCCGCAGAAATTTAATGACCACCTTTAGAAAAAACCTAGAACAAGTCAACACTTGACGCTCATATCTCAATTCTTAATATGTATCTACTGCATTCAATCACTAAGCAGACACGTGGCCTCAACTAAGTGGCTAAAATTAGTCCTCACTGTTTTTTCTTCCAGGTGTCCTCTTAAGATAAGTTCAAAACAAACAATGGGCCCCTTATGAGGACTAGTGGGCCTCAAGCCCATGTCGAAGCTAGTAAAAAAGAATTGTTTCGTGGGCCCAATCTGCCTTAACGTAGCCCATCCTTGGCCGGCTATTTTACGAATAAAAGCCCTTAAATGTGTTTATATACATACACGCGGTTTGTTTGTTCGCGGCACAGGTGTCTACGTTGCCATATCTTCAAAGTAATGGGCCCATTGGGCCTCTGTTTGACATTTGGTGGATAACTCAACGGTATATCAAATCCCTTTCAAATCAAGTACCGTTGCAGCAATGTTCTTTTTTATTTATTTAATATATTTAGGAAATATGATGAAGAATCCTATTGAGTGATGAACGTATAACTCTATCTATTACTTTGAATTGCAATCTCTTATTCTTTCAGTTCTCATTTTGGTGACTACTGATTACTAGCACAATAGACTGTTAACCTAGGTAATTTCTAACTCTAAAAATTGGTTATCTTTGAGGAAATAGTCTAATAACCAAGATGTCATAATTAGAGCTATAATGTACCCATTTGAGCTTTCATGGTCACTATCATTTCATACCCACTCTTAACTAGATGAAAAAGTATACGAATAGTCAGTATTTATAATTATTTTTTTCTAGGCGCTATATATAGATTATACACATATTTTATATAAGTTATATATATATTATACATCCACCGATTATTTTTAGTTTAAGAGATTAGATGGGCAACTATCAAAGAAAAAAAGAATTCTTAAAATTGGTTGTAGAGAATTATGGAAAAATTCGTTCCTGAAACAAATTAAATCCAAAGCAATGATGTGAAAGATTAATTTTGACATTAATAGACGGCACAAAGCACATCATAAGACAATAGAGTCAAGCTTGTTTTAAATGCACAATGACATTAGCAAATCTTTTTTGGAGTATGTAGAGTTTTATGAGTGAGAGAACTTCAGCCACAAAACCTATTTTTTCAACGCTGCTTGATATCAATGACAAATATATATGCACAGAACCAAGACATGTAAATGCCATTAAATTTGATTTTTGGAAAAAACTTGAAGAATTAAGGAAGCCAGAGAGGTTAGTAGGTTCTGAATCTAGGATTGTAACTTGTCTTTGAGAGACTTATTAGATGGACCGAAGCAGAAAGGTAGTTAATTTGACACTTTCTACATATTCTGACAGAAAAATACTTGAAGTTGAGAGGGAGATGGAGTCAATGGCGGAGCTAGGATTTCACTAAGGAGTTGATATATATAAGAATTTAAATACATCGTAAAATAAAGGGAATCAATATATAATAAATATACATAAAATATTTTTTTTTATTCTAGCAATGTAGTGAACTTCTCCGGTGAAGAGGTGTCGATTGGCACCGTAGGTTGAATGTGGCTCCGCCACCGGATGGAGCCGACAATAGATGAATGGTGTGAACAGTTGCAGCTGCAGATGATTGCATGTCCAATTAATATATTAGTTCTTGCATCATCACCTCTTATA
Organism: Nicotiana noctiflora; assembly: GCA_032618575.1. Taxonomy (NCBI): domain Eukaryota; kingdom Viridiplantae; phylum Streptophyta; class Magnoliopsida; order Solanales; family Solanaceae; genus Nicotiana; species Nicotiana noctiflora. Next base: position 12,026 of record JASVEL010011555.1, on the reverse strand, counting down.
TTTCTTATTCTCTTTTGGGTTTTGACAATGACAGCACTAAGGTTTACTCTGTCAAAACTATATAGATATAATTTTTTTTTCTTTTCATATTCGATTACTAAATGATACGTATATATAATTGTTCTAATCTAATGATTGACTACCCAAACCAGATGAACTAAAGTCTGTCATTACTGGAAAATTGAGGGGGTTGTTTAATTCCATGCTTCATTTAACTTGTCTCCTTTTACTCCCATTTCGGCGATTGTACGCTTCTTTTCCTTTTATTATTTATAATCTCTTCGAATATTTTTGATTCACCCATTAATTTAGATCGTACAGTAAATGACAACGGAATGATACTGCTATGTAGTAAAGCATAAAAAAAAGAAGAAGATAAAAGCACTCTTCGTTTTCAGTTAAGTAGTTAACTATATATAGTATGAACGGTAACATCCCATACATTCGGATTAGGTGTGAACCTATTAAATGGGTATTAATTTGATATTTCATACATGTGAAGTTGGGATGATTATGAGTAAAGTAATTATTTCAAAATCAAGATGGAAAGATAGGTGCACAAGATTTGACAAATAGACTAAATTTGTAGAATGTCTATCTTCCATCAAGTTTTAGTAAAAATATGTAAGGAATTGGGGAAACTCAAAGCATGAAATTAAAGTTGTAGGCTTTTGAAATAGCTTTCCAACGATTTATTATGGAGCCCGAACGGATCTCTATGCAAAACGTTATGTGTGTTTTACGGAACAGTACCTCGTAGCGCGCCCAGTAGCGCGCCCATTAACGCGACCATGCTAATTTTCAGGCAGTGTTACTGACATTTAGCGCATTAGGTAGCGCGAGAAAACCTCCAGGTGCGCGAGCGTGCTAGTAGGGGGTCGTTTTAAAGCTATATTTCGTCCTCCACTACTCCAAAACATAAAAACTTGCTCTAGAAAGAGGAACTCTCAAAAACCTAACTCCTTAAGGGTCCTTCCACCACCAAGGCAAGTTCTAATGGTGATTCTAAGTTAAATTTAATTTTCCAACATCTTATTAGTATGGATAAACCTTCCATATCATTAGATATTCGATTAGGATATCATTTATGCGAGGAGAAACCCTAGAACTCGAATTCAAGGAGATTGAACGTCGAAAAAGTAATAGCTTCACCCTCTAATTGATTCTAGCATTGGTTTGATGATTATAAACTCTATTTCATGAGATATGAGTTGATAAATTTCATAGAAAAGCATAAACGATTATAAGTTTGGAGTGTTGAGTGTTGATTATTGGTTAAGGGTATTGTTTAGCTTATGGGTGATAAAGAATAATACCGATTATAAGCATTTGAGATTTTAGAATTTAGTTAGGAGCAAGAGAATGAATTATTGGGTGTGGAAACACCATTAATAAGGGCTATGAAGCTTTATGTCACCAAATGTTTGATAAAATACCTAAGTGACCAAAACATGACTATTGTTGCTAATTTGGAACCCCTTTAACTTGTATTGTTGTAGATTAAAGTTAAAAGGGTTGGCAAATGTTGTATTACGCTTAAGAGCAGGAAGTTAAGGTATGTGAGGTTAACTCTCTATCTTTGGGAATGTTAATGATTCTCCCTACATTACGTTTCTTTACCACATTATCAATTGCCTCAGAAATATAGTTAAGCCTAGTTCCTTGAATAGTTGTAGAACTTCTATTCTCTAGGTTCATAACGCGTTCATGACTTTCATTCTGAATGTTATGAGCTCTGTTCGTATTTAATATAGACTTGGGTTTGATGTCCCTGAGTCTCAGTATAGCTTAATCCGCATGTATAAACAGTTGTAGTTTCAACGTTCATAATCAGTTCAAGAATATATGTTTCAGTCTAGTCCTATTCGGTATTCCAGTATTACGTAACTCAGTGTGATCAAGTATTCTAGTATCATGTAACTCAGCGTGATTCGGTATTTTATTATCATGTATTGCAGTTTGATTCTCAGTTCTTGAATGTTGAACAATTGTATTTGGGCCTGAGGGTGTAGTTTATATGCTTTATGCATACTTGGTCCTGAGGCCGTACGTAGTTTATGCTTTATGCATGTTTGGGAGTATTCATATCCTTAATTCCTTTATTCAGTTCAGTTATCAGGTATCTTTTCAGTTATCAGTTATCTTTTCAGTTATTAGTTTAGTTATCATGTTATCAGTTATCTTTTTAGTTATCAGTTATCATTTATCAGTTATCTTTTCAGTTATCAATTATCACTTCAGTTTCAGTTTCAATAGTTAACATTTCAGTTATCAATTATAAATTCTCAGCTACCAATTTAGTTTCAGTTTCAAATGTTATAATTCTTTCTTTCAGTTGCTTAACATATCAGTACAATTCAAATGTACTGACGTCCTTTTGCTCGGGGCCTGCATCTCACAATGCATGTAATAATTTATAGGTTGATGATTCCGAGTGTTAGGATTCTCGTATCAGCTATTTGATGATCCCAATTCTTTCGGGGCTTTATTATTACTTTACGGCCTTTCAGTATTTATAGGCAGTCAGTATTTTCAGTACTTTATTAGAGGCTTCATAGACTAGAGTAACAGTTAGACAAAGTCACATGCGTTTCATGATAAGCTATGTTGGCTACAAATATGTTCAAAATTATATTAGTATTTCCGCACTTTGATTTATATCATCCAAACTTTCAGTAAATCAGCATGTGTTAGTTTATTTTCAGCATTCAGTATGTTATGATACCACATGTTGATTCAGCCAGCCAATTAGTTCTGAGCGCTATGTTACGTCCAGGAAGGTGTGCTGTGTCCCGTACTCGATAAAGTTCTTGATCTCTTCGCTCAAACAACTATTGTTGCATCATTCTACGTATTCAAATCAATCTTCTTGTTTGTTGTAGCTATTGTTATTGCTATTGTTAATGTATTATCTATCATACAAACAATCATGACTATTTACTTGCGGTGTTTGTGCTTGTTATCCGTCATTTTTCTTTTTATTTATGTTCAGTTACACCGTAGTTGTAGGCTTCTAGGCATCCAAACTAAAGAGTTAAATTTGGATTCTATCGACTATATTTGGCTTATGTCTGAAAGAGACTATCAAAATCTATGGTCAAGAAAAAGTTGTATCTTTACTAGTTTAGAATAGTGTGGATACTAAACTCTTTATATTTATCTTTACTAGTTTAGAATAGTATGGATACAAAATTCTTTGTATTTATCTTTACTTCTTTGTATTTATCTTTGCTAGTATATATATAGAGACCATTGTACAAAGTCAGGAACTGAAGGAAATAGAAAATTAATTTTCACAACATTTTCTTCTTGAATATTTTCACTTATCATCAGAACATCTTACCATCGTGCCTTGCACGTGACCTATTTTAAGCGTTTTTGAGGATTCAGAACTCATTTTTAGATTAACTCGTGAAGTCTATAATGTATTGTCTTTTTTTTTAAGAGGAGGAGAATTTATTTAATATTAAGTACGGATAAAGTCATTACAAGCCATAGTGGCATTTTCAGAGATGCTTATCATAGCATAGAATCTCAGTGATAAATTATTATTTTTTTGCTCTCAAAACCTTTTTTTTCTAATAGAATGGACCTTTTAAATAGCGAGAGAGAATGAAAAAGAAGAAGATCTTTTTATATGATTAAAACCGATAACTAAACCGTTAACGTACAACCCTAAGGAGCTAATATAGAAACACACCCACATTTACATATATATGAGGTATATGAGGTCAGAAACGCACCTAAACAGATTTTAGGTGCCATCATTCTGGTATATTGATCCATATTCAAGTTAGCATGCTCTGGTTGCTGAAACGACCTTTGTGAATTATACTCTTTATCGGGGAGGGTAAGCTCAGTTTAAGCTAGAAATTAAAATTGGTACCACATGCTTTCTTATAATTAATACAACTCCAAAAAGATCTGTCTTGCATCAATAGTACAGCAGAATCTTCAGATATCGGAGGATTGTTCAGGAATGCCAATTCAAAATGGATTCTAGGGTTCATGAATTCAGTACATGAAAACTCCCCATTACATTCTAAACTCCTATTGAGCTACGCAACAACAAATAATCTAACACCACTAGAAGTGGAAACTAATTCCACTGATGTCATACACTGCCTTGACAAAGGATTCATAGTATTATTTTTTACTACAGATGGTTAATGAACAAGTTGGGACATGTAACCCTCAGGCATAGCTAGAGAAGACAATGCAACAGCTCACCTTTTGACAAAAGAAGGATTGAGGCAGCCTCTCATGAATAATTTAGTGTGTTATCATAAACCCCCAACTTTGTCGAGTCCAGGATATGTTGGGAAACAAAAATTGTGATGTAATAGTTTGTAATATGTCTCTTGTTGTTTGTAACAAACTAACAGCCCTATGCAATGTGTAATCTTTTTTTTACACTATCACTAGTTTTACTAATTATAAAGAGGTCACTTACCATTTTCACGGGTTATCAACCTAAAGTTACTCGTAATTGAGTTTGAATTAACCAAAATATATGAATTATTATAATATATGATAATAGGTGAATTGAATATGATTAAACCCCAAAAGAACCACGTTCTTGTAGAGTTTTTATTATAAAAGTGATAGCAAAATGATCTTATTAGTGTTTTTCATGTTTTTAAGGTTATATACATTAGAAGAAGGCTATGGAGTGGTTTTGTATCATTTATGGAAGAAAAATAAGCCAATCGCATCAAAGTCGCCAAGTGAACCATGTGAAATACACAAACAAGGCCTGGGGTGAACTGCCGTGGTCCCAACGTGGGCGCGGTAGGACTGCGGTGAGTTGTTATAGGAGATTCAGAGAGGCCTTCTGGCCGCGGTCCCAGCGTGGGCACGGTAGGACCACGACATGTGACAGGAACTTAAGAGACTAAAGTGCAAATTCCAGAATTCTTAGCCCAAAACCGTATTTAAATACTAGAACTCGCCCAAGGGAGGCAGGGTACATTATTAGAGAGTACTTTGGCAAGAAAAATAATTGTGAGAGATCACCCAAAATAACTTTATTTCTTTTCTTCTTTATTATTTTCTTGCAATTCATGATTATAAATCTTTTAGTATTTCATTTACCTATTGACATGAGTAGCTAAAAACCTTAATCTAATATTTTGGTGGAACCCGTTGGGGATGATCTAGTTGTTATATTAATATAGTATTGAATTGGTTGTTTATCTCTATTTGTTTAACTATATTTTGATTGTGGTTAATTGAAAGGATCCTCAATTAGCCGTTCATATTTATTATGTATCTGCTTGAGAGAGAGTGCATATTTAGATAGTAGTTTGAACAAAATCACTCCCGGAGTATAGACGAGAGTCATTACCGAGGGTTTAGAGGTTGGATTAGAGATAACGATACCTCGGGTGCGATCTAAGTGAACTGTAATGTGAATCTAGCTAGCGTAGCTCGAGAGAGTGCGTCTAGTAAATTATCACAACTGCTTGAGAGAGATTTATAGCAGCTGGAGAGGTCATGATTGATAGAGGCAACTAAGTCATAGCTATAAGAAATACACAACCAAGAAAATCAACAATGGAGGAAACCATTACCTTACAACTTTATTTCTATTGTTTAATTCAAGCATAGTTAGTTTTCATCTGTTTATTTATTTTCAATCTTGTCTTATTGGTGATATTAAACAGATACAACTAAGCCTTAGTTCTCTGTGGGATTCGACTCCGGACTTTTAGACCCGATTATATTTGTAGCGACCGCTTATCTTTTTTAGGACTAGAGTTGGGCGTGATCAATTTTAGCGCCGTTGCCGGGGAACTAACGGTGTAGTTGTAGCTGTATATATTGCTAGGGTTCAAGTTTGAACTATTATTTTGATTTTTTTATAACTGTTGATTTGAGAAACATGACATCTTGTAATTATGGGAATTTAGCTGTAGATAAGTCTACTATTGATCTCCATACATATTGTGAAGGGAACCCTCCGTGGCTAAATTTTCAAAACATTCCTAAGAGTGAGTTATGTGCACCAACTCAATCTTATTTGTGGAATGTGTGGGATGTTTGTGGTGGTAAAAATGGTCACCTTCATGGTTGTACTTATATTTCTTATTTCCCCCCAACCCCCTACTATGATGGTTCTACCTTTTCTTGTGAAGTTAATTGGAACAAAGAACCTGGGAATGCTGACCTGAAGGAGATCAAGAATATGCTAAAGTGCCTTCTGGAACAAAATAATGAGAAACAATTGCACATAGAAAGACAAGAGGCAACTATTCGCAAGTTGGAGGCTCAATTGAGTCAAACGGTTGGAGCTTTTAATGCTCAACAAGCCAATATTGATGGTAGTAACCAAGAAGAGCATGAATCTATGGTATTAATTGGGGAGGTCAAAGTAGAATATCAAACACCTATCCAACTAGAATTTGAAGATGTCAATATTGAAGAAGTGGGTCTAGAGTTAGCCAAGGACATTGAGAATACAAATTTTGTTGACTCTAGTATCATTGATGTCGAGGATACTGAAAGTCTTGAAGTTTATATGTGTGAGCGCAGTGGTCCTCACTCCAAACATTTTTCTACATTGTGCTTGGATGACAATATGAAAATAGAGTCATTCGAGCCGATTGAGAAGTCAAAGAATAAGGAACAAGGTGCCTATATTGTGAAAATTTTCTTGCCAAAAAGACAGGACTACATACCTCGTCTAAAAGCCAAGAAGTGTAGAATAGTACAATGGTTGCTTGGACAATTATATTTGTTCCACCACCCTTGGAGCATAACCGAATACTTGAAGCCAATTTGGGGGCTCAATTCATAAGTTCAAGTAGAGGCAAAAACTGATTCGTGTCGTGACGTTAAATAAAGCGCTTGTTGGGAGGCAACCCAACTTTATTGCTTTTTTTTTGTTTTTTTAATTATACTATGTTATTAGTGTCAATTTTTTATTTTCTAGGAACATGGAAAGAAAAGGTATTAGAAAGATGCACCAACAAAAGAAATGGATGGAACTAAGTGTGAGGTATCCGCACAAAGTACCAAGCTTGAGAGAAGTCTGAGTACCCCATGAGTTGCTAGTGCTTCGGCCTTTGGCCTACCAGGGAGTTTCTTTTACCCTCTTGTTTGTATGGATGTGCAGTGGAGATAATGCATAATTTTTAGTGTGGGCTAAAGAGATTGTCTGGGTGACTTTTCATGCTACTTTAGCTATGTATGTTTTTTTTAAAGATTGGACTTTTCCCGATGACAGATCTTCTAGACAGTTTTCTTGGGGAAGTAAGTCTAAATAAAATACCAAAAAGATTTATTTTTGTTTTGTTTTATGCAGTGTAGTAACTCCCTCTTGGTTGTTTTTACCACGGTTCTTTTCCAAAGGCTTTTTCTTGAACCGGATTAGGTAGAATTTTTTAGGACTCTGAATACTCTCTTAGATTAGGAGGGGTAAGGGTAGGAATCCACCCTTTGGATGTATACGCCTGCTCACAACTAAATGAACTTGAGGGTACGACGTCTAGGCTCATGTGTAGGCTCATAATTTATGCCTTAATTGTGTACACCTTGTCTTGCTTGAATGCTCATGTGAGTGTGTTGACGAACTAGTTCGGAATGAGTTATTTACCAAGTGTGTGTGAGAATTACCTACATTCTATGATTGCATGTGATACCTAGAACTTGCCCTGTGTTTGCAAAGAGAAATAGTAGTTTTATATATATATATATATATATATATATTTATATATATATATATATATATATATATATATATATATATATATATATATATATATATATATATATATATATTATGAATCCCCCCCTTTGTGCATGTAATCCTGTTTCTTTGGCAACCACATTATAAGTCTTACCCATTTGTTTGAATAACCATCTATTTGAATACTTTCACCTCTCATGAGCACTTGAATGTTATGAACTTTCTAAAAGTTAAAATGTGGGGTAGTTGTTTTGGCTTTTGAGTGGAACTAATTGAATAAGGAGAAAGGTGCAATGTTTTAAAAAAGGAAGAGCCACTTAAATTTAATTTTTTTTTGATAAGTGGTGGCTCTTGATATAAGTGCTTAAAGAAGTATAGGATAATATAAATTGATGTGAATGTGGCGTTTGGTTTGACATAAGTATAGGGTTCAAATGTTAAAATGTATGTATTAAAGTGCTTAGAGAGGTGCAGTCACTCTTATATCTAAATGTATCCTGCCCACCCTGTAGCCTACATTATAACCAATTAAAGCCCTAATTGATCCAAATGAACTCGATTAGTAGAGTATTACACTAAGGGCAGGCTTATGGTGTATCTGTGTGGTTTATGAATATTCTTTGCTGATAGTGAGTGAATTCTTTCTATCTAAAGTACTATGTGCTTGATTCTATATGTGTGTATCTTTTCTCAAATTAATAATGTGAGAGCATGTGACTCAGGAAGAAATAATAAGTTTTCACCTCTGTTAGAGTAATTAGAGTGAGCATGTGTGTGGTATGGCAATAGAGTCTGCATTTGAGGTATGGCAGTTGCACTGCTTAGGCTATTCTTTCATAATGGCAGGTGTGACATAAATTGGGTAATTTATTGAGCAATTAGGCATAGAAGTATGGTTTTACTTGCTCAAGGACGAGCAAAGCTTTAAGTGTGAGGTGTTGATAATAGATGAATTGAACTATGATTAAGCCCCAAAAGAACCACTTTCTTGTAGAGTTTATTATTGTATAAGTGATAGCAAAATGCTTTTATTAGTGTTTTTTATTTTTTTCAGGTTACATACATTAGAAGAAGGCTATGGAGTGATTTTGTATTATTTATGGAAGAAAAAGAAGCCAATCGCATCAAAGTCTCAAAGTGAGCCATGTGAAATACACAAACAAGGCCTCGAGGTGAACTGTCGTGGTCCTAGTGTGGGCGTAGTAGGACCGCGATGAGCTGTTATAGGAGATTCAGAGAGGCCTTTTGGCCACGGTCCCAGCGTGGGCTCGGTAGGACCATGGCAGGCGACCGGAACTTAAGGGACTGAAGTGCAAATTCCGTAATTCTTAGCCCAAAACCCTATTTAAATATTAGAACTCGCCCAAGGGAGGCTGGGAACATTATTAAAGAGTACTTTGGCAAGAAAAATAATTGTGAGAGATGATCCAAAACATGTTTATTTCTTTTTTTCTTTATTATTTTCTTACAATTCGTGATTATGAATCTTTTAGTATTTGATTTACCCATTGTCATGAGTGGCTAAAAAGCTTAATCTAAGGTTTTGGTGGAATCCGTTGGGGATGATTTGGTTGTTATATTAATATAGTATTGAATTGGTTGTTTATCTCTATTTGTTCAACTACGTTTTGATTGTGGTTAATTGAAAGGATCCTCAATTAGCTGTTCCTATTTATTATGTATCTACTTGAGAGAGAGTGCATATTTATGTAGTTGTTTGAACAACATCACTCCCGGAATATAGATGAGAGTCTTAACCGAGGGTTTAGAGGTTGGATTAGAGATAACGATACTTCGGGTGCAATCTAAGTGAACTGTAATGTGAATCTAGCTAGCGTAGCTCGAGAGAGTGCGTCTAGTAAATTATCATAATTGCTTGAGAGAGATTTATGGTAGCTAGAGAGTTCAAGATTGATAGAGGCAACTAAGTCATAGCTATAAGAAATATACAACCAAGGAAATTAACAATGGAGTAAACCAATACCTTAGAACTTATTCCAATTGTTTAATTCAAGCATAGTTAATTTTCAGCTGTTTATTTATTTTCAATCTTGTCTTCTTGGTGACATTAAACAGATACAACTAAGCCTTAGTTCTTTGTGTGATTCGACTCCGAACTTTTAGAATAGATTATATTTGTAGCGACCGTTTATCCTTTTTAGGATTAGAGTTGGATGTGATAAATATAATAATTTTAAAATACCGTTAATTCTTATATATGTCCATGCAAAATATTGCTACAAATTATTATAAAATTTATGCCGCAAGCCGATCGAACCCCATCCTTTTCATTTTATATTTCTTCATCTTAGAATTTGTTCTGTATTGGATGGGGGGGAGGGGGGGGGGGTGAGGGTTAAGACTATGTTTAAAATAAAAATGTGAAAAGAAACAATAAGAAAAAGTTCCAAACCCAAAAGAAAATTATATTTTCTTAAGGAAATTAATCTCCTTACGTTGTCCAATATTTTAGATTAATTCCTTCTAAAATGAATGGGATACTATTATGTAATATCCACAAAAGAAATTGTAATTTCAGAGAAATCAAAAAATAATTTTTGCTTTGAAAACTATGCAACATGTAGAAGAGAGAGGGAAGATTGTTTTCAAATTTTTGGCGAGTGAAAAAAATGAGATTAAACCTCTGTATTATAGTCATCAGGTTGGTGCGAAGGTGCATGTTCAATAACAAGGTAGTGTCTCTTGATGAAAATGTCTCTTTTGATCAAGATTTCAAATAGACCATTTGGTAACTACAGTAGGAAAAAAGAAAATCGAGAATTTATAATTGATCAATTCAAAGTCAAGCGAGTAAAGACAATGTCAAGCTTGAGTTCTTCTCAACTCTTTAGGAGCAAGAAGAAGCGCTTCTATATATAAGCACAGCAATCGTCCTCTTCCTATCCAATAAGGGACAGAGTTTCTCTTATAAAAAGAAAATCCAAATTTTCATTTCCTCTATTTCTTTCCTTTCGTTTCTCATCCACACCTCTACTTTTACTTAAAAAGTTCAACCGGATGAGACAACAAAATTTAATTATAGTGATAGTATTTTTTAACTCTTTCAATGTTACTTTGTTTAACATACTATAGCACAGATTGTTTATTTTAAATTTTAGTGATTCCATTTATTAGAAATACTTTACCTATAAAAATAAAATTTATGTGATTTAATTGTAACGATCCGACCCGTCGTCTTATGAGAACCGCTTCGTTTTTCCTATTTTCTGCTTCGTTATGCTTCATTATCAGTGTCATGTGTGAACGAGTTGAATTGGGTTGATTTTTGAAAGGAAATGAGACACTTAGTCTCCTTAAGGAATGCTTATTTTGAAAAAGTAAACTGGATGATGACCTATGAGTTAGAGGGCTCGGATGTGGATTTTGATAATTCGGTCATCTTTAGAGGATGATTTGTGACTTATGAGTGTGATCGGAAGGGATTTTGGAGGTCCCCTGTAGAACTAGGCTTGAATTGGCGAAGTTAGTATTTTGGCGAATTCCGGTTCATAGGTGAAATTTTGATCCGAGGGTCGGAATGGATTCCGAGAGTTGCTATAGATTTGTTAGGTGATTTGGGATGTGTGTGCAAAATTTCAGGTTATTCGGAGGTGATTTGTTAGGTTTTTGATCAAGTGCGTGTTTTGGAAGTTTTAGAAGAACTTAGGCTTGAATCCGATGTAAATTTGGTATTTTGATGTTAGTTTTGGTGTTTTGAGAGTGAAACTAAGTTTGAATGATCATATGTGATGTGTTAGTATGTTCGTATGCGGTCCCTAGGAGATCGGGTGAGTTTCGAATAAGTTTTGGGCTGCGTTGTAACGTTTTTCTTATGCTTCGACGTCGTTTTTTCAAGCATAAATGATATCATATTTAACAAATTAGCTTCGATTACTATTTTGAATGAATTATTAGATCCGTATCGTAATTACGGACCCGTAGCAAAAAGAATCATCAAATTTGGATATCGTATGAGGATTTTTTGGCCATTTTATCAAGGCTGTCCAGATTTCAGGTTAATGACGAAATTGCATCTGACGGCGTATTAAAAACCTGCACTATTTGCAAATCTTAAAATTGACATATCTCCTTCATTAAAATTGAGTGATTCAAAAGCCTAAATTCATTAGAATTTGAATCCATTGGGAGCACTAAAACGTGTGAACAATATATCTATAATGAGTAGGTCGAGTTTTCTTCCAATTTTTGAACGGGAAGAAGCTTCTGAGGCGATTTTTAAGAGAGAAAATCAGTGTGTATCACAGAGGTAAGTGATTTGATTATTAAAACTCATTTATGGGTGATTATAGACAATAATCCCAGCCTTTAATTCATG
>JASVEL010011554.1:0-13168 GCA_032618575.1 Nicotiana noctiflora | reverse complement strand
TGACCTTAGATGATGATGGTGTTTTGAGATTGCAGGGGCGAGTTTGTGTTACCAATGTTGATGGGATTTGAGAGTTGATCTTAGCGGAGGCCCATAGTTCTCGGTATTCTATTCACTCGGGTATTGCGAAGATGTATCAGGACTTGTGGCATCATTATTGGTGGCGTGGGATGGAGAAGGATATTGTTGCATATGTGGCTTGGTGTTTGAATTGTTAGCAGGTCAAATATGAGCATTAGAGGCTTGGTGGTTTGTTCCAGAGGATTAAGCTTCTCGAGGGGAAGTGGGAGAGGATTACCATGGATTTCATTGCTGGACTTTCATTGACTCGGAAGAAGTTTGATGCTATATTGTTCATTGCAGATAGGCCGACCAAGTCAGCACATTTCATTCCAGTGGCAGTCTCATATTCATCCGAGAGGTTAGCTGAGATTTATATCTAGAAGATTGTCCGCCTTCATGGTGTGACGGTATCCATCATTTCGGACCAGGGTACACAGTTTACCTCGCGCTTCTGGAGAGCGATTCAGCAAGAGTTGGGCACCCAGGTCCAGTTGAGCACATCATTCCATACCTAGACGGATGGTCAGTCCGAGCGGACGATACAGATTTTGGAGGATATGCTCCGAGCTTGTATCATTGATTTTGGAGGCTCATGGGACCAGTTTTTTCCTTTAGCAGAGTTCGCCTACAACAACAGCTACTAGTCCAGCATTCAGATGGCTCTGTATGAGGCGTTGTATGGTAGGCGATGTCGGTCTCTAGTCGGATGGTTTGAGCCCAGAGAGGCTCAGCTTTTGGGTACAGACTTAGTCCATGAGGCCTTAGATAAGGTCAAGATCATTTAGGAAAGGCTTCGTTCAACTCAGTCTAGGCAGAAGAGTTATGCATACTGTAAGGTCTGAGATTTAGCTGTTGTGGTTGGTGAGGAGGTATTGCTCCGGGTATCACCTATGAAGGGTGTGATGAGGTTCGGCAAGAAGGGCAAGCTTAGCCCTAGGTACATTGATCCATTTAAGATCCTTGATAGAGTAGGAGAGGTGGCTTATAGACTTGCATTGCCACCTAGTTTATCAGTCGTGCATCTAGTTTTTCATGTGTCTATCCTTTGGAGGTATCACGGTGATCCTACCCATGTGTTAGACTTCAGCATTGTCCAATTGGACAAGGATTTATCATATGAGGAGAAGCAGGTAGCTATTCTAGACCGGTAGGTTCGTCAGTTGAGATCTAGGAGTTTTCCCTATGTTCGTGTTCAGTGGAGAGGCCAACCTCCTGAGGCCTCGACCTGGGAGCCCAAGTCTGATATGAGGAGCCTTTATCCACATATGTTCCCCGACTTAGTTACTCCTTTTTTTGTCCGTTTGAGGATAAACGGTTGTTTTAGAGGTAGAGGATGTGACCCAAAGGGTCATCACCTATTTCCTCATCCACTCCGTGCTTCTGAGGTCTAGAAAACCTTATTTTCACTTGCCTCGATTTGTGTGTGCAGTTCGGGCACGTAGCCGATAAAATTTTATGTAGAAATATGTAAATTCTGTGAAATATTTGAAGAATTTTGATATTAATATAATTAAAGTTGACTTTGGTCAATATTTTTCGTAAACAGATCCGGACCCGAGATTGGACGATCCCGGAAGGTCCATAGAAAAATATGGGACTCGGCCATGTGCCCGGAGTCGAATTCCGAGGTCTAGAGCCCGAGGAATGAATTTTTCTATGAAATTATTTTTCTAAAATTATTAAGGTAAACGGAAATAAAAATTAATCAAAAACTGTAGTATCGGGCTCATATTTTGGTTCTGACGCATGGTATAAGTCTTATATATTGTTTAAGTGCTTCCTGTAAAGTTTGGTCAAAATCAGATGTCGTTTGACGTGTTTCGGACTATAAGTTCCAAATTTGAAAGTTTATGAAGTTTAGAAGAAAATCATGTGTTTTGAGGCTTGATTCTATGTATATGACGTTATTTTGGTGATTTGATCGCGCGAGTAAGTCCGTAGAATGTGTTTGAGGTTGTGTGCATGTTTGGTTTGGGCCCCGAGGGCTCGGGTGAGTTTTGGATAGGCATCGGATTGCATTTCCTCATTTTTGAAAAAAGCTGGTATTTCTCGGTTCTGGTATCTTCGCATTAGCGAAGAAGTACTCGCAAATGCGGCAACTTGATCGCAAATGCGAGAAATGGGAATTTGGGGAGGGATCGCAAATGCGAAGGAGAACTTCGCAAATGCGAAGGGCCAGGGATCGCAAATGCGAGACCCTCTTCGCAACTGCAAAGGTCCCAATTTTTGCCCTGGCTTTGCAAATGCGAAGCTGTGTTCGCAATTCCCATGTTAGCATGCCTGGGTTCGCAATTGCGAACCCTAGTTCGCAATTCCCACATCTGTGGCCCAGCAAATTTTATACTTAGTCGAATTTTCATCACTTTTCACCATTCTTTCAAAACTCAAACACCATAGGCGCTTTTTCAAGAGCAAACTTCATCCCAAATCATTTGTAAGTTGATTTTTACTCAATTCTTTCAATCTTTAACATCATTAAACATGTTTTCCACTTGAAATCAACGATTTTCATGGGTGAAATTGAGGTTTTGGTTAGAACCTAAGTTTTTTACAAATTGGGGAGTTAGACCTCGATTTAAGGTCCAATTTCAGAACAAATTACATATTTGAGTTCGTTGAGGAATGGGTAATCGGGCTTTGGTTCGAACCTTGGATTTTGACCACGTGGGCCCGGAGGCATTTTGGGAATTTTTGAGTAAAACTTTGGGAAATCAATTTTCATGCATTCAAATTGATTCCATTAGCATTTGTTGATACATTCAAGCAATTTGTGATTAGATTCGAGCGAATTGGAGGTGAAACTACGAGGTAAAGCGATACTTGAGGATTAAGTGGATTTCAAGGCTTTGAGGTAAGTGTTTGGTTTAATCCTATCTTGAGGGAATAGGAGTTGAGTCTTGTTGCTAATTGCTATGTCATCGAGTATGATATATAGGCATGGTGACGAGTATCTATACATCGGTGTCTAGCATGACCGTGATCCTTATAATGTGATTGTCATGAATTGGTTGTGAATTTCATAATTGTTGGAGGAATTCTATATATTGTGAATAACATGTGAACAGTGATATGATCATTTGATTCCTAAGAGCATTGGCTCAATTGTGATATGAATATTGAAAGTATGTAAAATGACTTGATTCTTTGGAGCGTTGGCTCAAAAATGGTAGAGTGAGTTATAAGATAAGAAAAGTAAGAAAGAGAAAGCGTTGTTAATTATTCCCTTGCCGGGACATTTGGTTGAACTTGTTGGTTCTTTCCCTTGCCAGGATTTTTGTCAAAAATTTGCTTATTTTTATGTTCCTTAATTGTGACTGTTGTTTGGGGAACCAGACTATTAAATGATATTGAGGAGCGGGTTGTGCGTCGCAACAATGACATTGAGGAGCGGGTTGCGCACCGCAACAATGATATTGAGGATCGGATTGTGCGCTGTAACATTGATAAATAATATGGGTCGGGTTGCACGCCGCAATAGTGGTATTTGTGGATCGGGTTGCACGCCTCAACAATGGTAAACTGTGTACCGGGTTGCACGCCACAACAGTTATTCATACAAATGTGGTTATATTGAGTATTGGTCCCTTCTTTACGGTGAATCAAATTGCTTCAGCTTATTACTCTAGATTGTTGTTAATATTGTATCTCCTCATAACATGTTTCTCTTCTCATGTTGTTATTTACCTTGTATTCGATTTTCGCTGTATATTTATAACTGCACAAGTTTATGTGGTGTACAGTCTAGCCTCATCACTACTTCGCCGGGGTTAGGCTAGACACTTACCAGAACATGGGGTCGGTTGTGCTGATGCTACACATCTATATATTTTTGCACAGGTCCAGGTTTTGAGGAGCAGCAAAAGCAGTAGTGCGGGAGCAGGCTTTCATTTTCACGAGACCGAGGTAGCCCTGCAGGCGTCTGCAGGCCCGGCATCTCTTTCTTATGTTCTCTTTTAGGCTGTTGCCTCATTGTTTTCGAGACAGACAGCTTATATATTTCTTTCAGACCATTGTATTTAGTATATTCTTAGTAGTTCGTGAGTAATGTGACACCAAATCTTGGGTAGAGGCTATATATTGACTATTCCGCATTTTGATTCATATTTATAAGACAGACTTCCGCTATTGTTTTTATTAGATTTAATGAATTTTGATACAAAGCCATTCCAAATCACCTTCAATCTTTCTCAAATTTTGTATATTGCCTTATCTATATGTGTTTCAATGAATTTCAACTATACCCATTGAAAAAGTTCCTTTTTTGCTTAGATTTTTGGAATATTGTATATTTATTTTTTTTGTATTTCATCACCATATTAGCTACCTCATCCATGAAATTTCTTTTCCGTCTTGCATCTAATGTTGTTAATCACGCTTAAAATATAGAAGGAGATTTTGCATGTGATTATTTGAGAGAAAGAACCTTATTTATTTGGTTTTTCAATTTTTATATGTGCTTGGCTAATTTTGGTAAGTCGATAATTATTGGCTATAGGTTGGTAAATCGAGACTTATTTGGGACATTTGTGTAAGTTTCTCTATATTTTATTGTAGAAATGGCGTGAGATAGCCACTATTTAAGGTGGTATTTTTATTTTTTATCCAGCAATTCTAATGTTGAGCAAAAATAGCCACTACTCTATTAAAATTAATATGAAAAGATACGTTTACCCTTTCTTCCATTGCTTTTCTTCCCAAACTCTCGCTTCTCTCTCGAGTTCGATACTCACTCGTTTTTCGTTGTCTTTCCAGGTGATTTTCAATTATTGGTCCCTTCTTTACGGTGAATCAAACTGCTTCAGCTTATTACTCTAGATTGTTGTTAATATTGTATCTCCCCATAACATATTTCTCCTCCCATGTTGTTATTTGCCTTGTATTCGATTTTCGCTGTATATTTATAACTGCACAGGTTTATGTGGTGTCCAGTCTAGCCTCATCACTACTTCGCCGGGGTTAGGCTAGACACTTACCAGCACATGGGGTCGGTTGTGCTGATGCTACACATCTATATATTTTTGCACAGGTCCAGGTTTTGAGGAGCAGCAAAAGCATTTAAAAAGTTCCTTTTTTGCTTAGATTTTTGGAATATTGAATATTTATTTTCTTTGTATTTCATCACCATATTAGCTACCTCATCCATGAAATTTCTTTTCCGTCTTGCATCTAATGTTGTTAATCACGCTTAAAAATATAGAAGGAGATTTTGCATGTGATTATTTGAGAGAAAGAACCTTATTTATTTGGTTTTTTTAATTTTTATATGTGATTGGTTAATTTTGATAAGTCTATAATTATTGGCTAGAGGTTGGTAAATCGAGACTTATTTGGGATATTTGTGTAAGTTTCTCTATATTTTATTGTAGAAATGGCGTGAGACAGCCACTATTTAAGGTGGTATTTTTATTTTTTATCCAGCAATTCTAATGTTGAGCAAAAATAGCCACTACTCTATTAAAATTAATATAAAAAGATACTTTTACCCTTTCTTCCATTGCTTTTCTTCCCAAACCCTCGCTTCTCTCTCAAGTTCGATACTCACTCGTTTTTCGTTGTCTTTCCAGGTGATTTTCAATTATGCTTTGCTTTCTATCAGAATGCCATTCTATTGACATTTAAAGAAAAGGGTAAATGTGCAAGGCCACAACATAATGTGTTAGAACGAGAATCCACCAATTTGAGTCTTCACTTTTTTAACTCTAATTACAGATATTTAAGTGTTTACGTGTTAACTAAAGATGTTGGAATTATTGGCATGGAAACTAAGATTTCAAAAGTTAAGGACACTTGGTCCAGAACTTAGACAAACAAGTTCAAAAACTAAGGACAATAGGTCCTGAACTTAGGCTAAGAATCCCAAAAGTTAAGGACAATAAGTCCTGAACTTAGACTAACAAGCTCAAAAGTTAAGGACAATAAGTCTTGAAGTCCTAAACTTAGACTAACAAGCTCAAAAGAGGATAAGAAGCCCAAAGGTTAAGGAGAATAGGTCATGAACTTAGACTAACAAGCTCAAAAGTTAAGGACAATATGTCCTGAAGTCCTGAACTTAGAATTACAAGTTCAAAAGTTAAGGGCATGTAGTCGTGAAGTTAAGTTCAAAAGTTAAGGACATGAGCAGAAGAGTATTTTCATCTGGGCAGTTAAAGTTTATTAAAGCAGTGACTAAAGAATAAAGACATTTTAAACAGTGGCTTAAAAGTAAATACATATGTTATTAGTGGTTAATCGTGCACTTTCCCCTATTTTATTAGGCACCCTAATACTATGACTTGAGTTCGATTCCTAAATATGTTTTGCTTTTTACTTGAACGATTTACAGGCCCAATTTTTATTTTATTTTTACTTTTAATTTTTTGTCTAAGATAGCTAGTGACAATATTGTATCTTATTATTTCACTTTTCAGTGCACGACCTATTTATTAGCTATTGCTTTTGCTTTGCATCTTTCTTCTGAATGTCATGATGTTCCTATTTTTCCTATGATTTATGTGGTAATACTAATATTATCTCCTTTTATCTTTTTGTTTTCTTGAGCCAAGGGTCTTTCGCAAATAGCCTCTCTACTCCTTCGGGGTAGGGGTAAGATCTGCATACACACTACCCTCCCCAGATCCCATTAGTGGAATTCTACTGGGTTGTTATTGTTGTTGTTTTATTTTTACTTTTTTCTGTAATTTGGTCCTTTTTTATATTTTATAGTTCCCCCAAACCCCCTTTTCATTTGATTAAACCCGTCCTAAAAAAAAAAAAACTTCTCTCTAGGCTAAAAGTTGCAGCTTAGAATTTATCATAATCATCCAAATTTTAAGAGAGTTGCACATCAAATTTAGTAGCTAATAATTCGCATGAGTCATGACTATGAATAGTAGTGCCTCGGTCACCTCCAAATCTAGGTCCGCCTCTGATTGTAGCAAGTAGAGGCATGGTGCTTTTCCAACTTCTTACATTCTCAGCATCGCCATCGTATCTCTCTGGTTAATTCCACGTTATTATTTCTTGATGACAGTGGTGTCCGAGCCAGCTTACGCGTAATTTCCACATTATCTCTATGTATATTATTTCAATCTCTTCAGAAATGTTAAACTTGATTCATAAGGTCTGGACCATTAACTTTGGCTCAGGCCTTGTCTGTGTTAAAAAAATTTACATAATAAGTACAAATTATAGATTTTGGAACCAGCAAACCAAATGACTATGGTAGAACGCGAAATTCAAATCCTAGATCCCCTCTGCCTTAATATCGTCTTAGAGTGTTGCAAAAGTTAAAAGTCCACGTGATACAAAGATTTCTTATTTCAAACAATCAGGTTTTCTTTATCATGAAAGAAAGAAGTCAACAAAAAATGAACTCTAGATGCACATATTACTCAACTTATACTGTAGAACAACTTTGTTCGAATATTATATTTTGAACATTTTTAAGACACCTACCAATACCTAATATTAAGCTATGAAAGGGAGTTTCACTTACCTAAGAATATATATATTGAGCCGTCTGCAGAAGATGCCAAGAAGAACAATGCCAAGCTTCCAGCTAAGACATAATCTTTTATATATACTGATGTTCACCAACTACCACACCAGGTCTGCAAAAGAAATGTTACTCACAAAAGAACAAACAGAAATTAAGCCTTGAATGATGGTCTGAAGAAGAATCTAACAAATGTCTTGTCAAAAATTACCCAGTAAAATCCCATATAATGGGGTCTGGGAAGTATTTTAATCAACATTTACTTTGGTTAAATACCAATAAGAAGTACAAGGAATCCTTCAACTCCAAGAAAGCATGGAGTCTTACAAATTCTGCATTTATCTTCTTGTTCTTCACATTTTCTTGACCATTTCCCCTGCAACTCCAGCAAGCTGCCCTGGGGTTTTCAGAGAATACATTGGAGCTCTATACAAGAAGGTTACATTCTCTGATGTCCCAATTAATCCAAATGTTGAATTTCACTTCCTCCTCTCCTTTGCCATAGACTACACAAACACAGAATCACCAGAACCCACTAACGGTAACTTCCTGATTTATTGGGACACTGATAACCTAACTCCTTCTAAGGTTTCTTCCATCAAATCCCAGCATAAAAATGTTAAGGTAGGTTTGAGTCTCGGTGGTGACACAGTGCATGGAAAAAATGCCACCTTTGCTCCTACTTCAGTTACTTCTTGGGTGAGAAATGCAATATATTCAGTCACAGAGATAGTGAAAGAGTATAACCTGGATGCAATAGATATAGATTATGAGCATTTCCGTGCAGATCCAGATACATTCGCCGAGTGCATCGGGCGATTGTTGTACTATCTTAAACAAAACAATGTAGTCTCTTACACATCAATAGCACCATATGCAGATGATTCAGTTCAAGAGCACTATTTAGCTCTCTGGAGAATGTATGGTCATCTAATTGACTATGTCAACTTCCAATTTTACGCCTATGCAAAGGGCACAACCATTACTCAATTCCTGCAGTACTTTGAAACCCAGAGCAGTAACTATAAAGGAGGCAAGATTCTTGTGAGTTTTGGAACTAACAACATTGGTGGCTTGTCTCCTAAACATGGATTCTTTGATGCATGCACCATACTAAGGAGTCAAGGAAAACTTCACGGTATCTTTATTTGGTCTGCAGATGACTCTAAAAAGGATCATTTTATATATGAAAAGCTATCACAGGACCTCTTAGCAAGTTCAATTTGAATATCTTGCAACCATTTAAGATAATCTTTTGTAGGCCATGCCAAAAGATAAAATTAAAGCAAAAGAATGTTATGTCTTATCTTGGAGGATTCTCTAGGAAATAAAACATGTTTGAGATAGCACTCTTACTGTGGTCTTACAATCAAGATATTGATGCAAATAAGTTCAAACTTACAGTTCCCAGATGTGATAAAACTTATTCTTCGCAGGAAAACATTTTTTTTACAATAGTTTGTAAACGGATTAAGACCAAGCATTTCACCAAATTCTGTCAATTAGACTGACCATCAGCATTATTCAGGTCTATTCATTTATGACCTATTGTAATTGTAGTGCCTCTACTTGTGTACAAATATGTTTCAAATTGCAGTTGCATGCGCGGATATAAAGGTAAAGACTAATAGTTACCTGGTTTCCCGAATGCTTTAAATTAGACACCTAGAAAATATGCATTTGAGAAATTTCCATTTTCAAAAGCAAGCAATCCCTTCAGTATCTTGAGTAAAGTAAAACATACAACTTTATTGACTAGCTTCCAGTTCTACCAGCATACGTCCTATATGTTGCCCAAGCCCTTTGCACTTCTCTTCATCTGCCTCATCACTGTCAATGCATTTGGAGCCAATATTCATCCAAAGTAAACTCTTCTTTTAGCTCAAAGAAGGCAGTCAGACTATGTTAACCCAGAAACTCAGACAAGCAAAAACTTCTTGCATATATTAGCTAAAATGTTGCTCTCACCAAATAAAGCAGATTAGAGGAAACATTTTCCAGTTATGAAGAAACTGAATATGAATGTTGTTTTACTAACCTAGGCAAATGGGCCGACTGGGTTTAACTTTAAAGACATATCATGTGAGAAATCGGATGAAATTGTGCTACTGTGTTATACAAGTGAAATCATTTCTTCGTAAGCTTCATCTACATCCGGTTGTGATTCTGCAAGTCCAAAGTTTCTTCTTGCCATGACAAAAATAGAAAAATTGGAATGCAAAGAATGTTATTGTTTATTTTGAAGGCTTCTATAGAAAACAAAACGTGTTTGAGGTAGTCCTTTATTGTGGTCTTAACATCAAAATCAAGCAAACTATTTCAGATTTACAATTTCCAAATGTGCTAAAGCTTACTCTTCACATGAAAGCATTGAATATAGTTTGTTTAGTGCATTCCATGAAAGAGCAGTTATAGGATAAGTACATAGAAATATGAGAATCAAAATGGGATGCAAATGTAAGGAAATAACAGTCCACTTCCCTTCTAGCAAAGTAAACGAAAACCATAATTAGTTCAAATTTCAAAGGTGAAAGAAGAATGGAGGGATGTAGGTGTCCTTACACTCGCACTATTAGCTTCCAGAGAGTAGTAGAGGAGGACAGCAGAAATGAAAGGAGATTTTATTTTATTACTCTTTTTGTGCAAAAATTAATAGCATATCAGCATTCATAGTTGCCCTGACATCCAGTTATCATGCTTCTCACTTTCAAATGTTATGACTGTGGTGTCTAAATTTTTTGATAAGTGATTGTGGTGCTTTTTATCAAGTAACACAAACACAGTTGTTTCGCACAAACACTCTCACTATCCAAAAAAAATTAGAAAGCTAACCAGTCAATCAAACATTGTTAGATCCATATACTTCAAACTGAATCACAACTCATAAAGAATTACTCTAACAGGTATATCAATACAGCTTTAGCAATAATATCCACAAGGGACAATTTTCTGCAGGTATTACATATATAAAAAAAAGTAAAAAAAATCTGTTCCTCACAATTAGTAGCAATACAAGAGATAATCTTCATATAGTTGAACTAATTCAATTACTTTTCACCTTTAATTCTCCTCTTATTACTCTGCTCTTCTGAACCAGCATTGTCTTTTTTTCTTTTTCTTTTTTCTTTTTTTGAGAATGACTTTGCTTATGTACAAAGCATAAAGTACCATGCAAACAATTTTTTTTCAGGATATGAAAATTAGCACATAAATTCCGATATGTCAAATAAACCTTGTTAGATCCATAATCATTTGAAATATAACTCAAAATGTTATATCAATACAGCTTTGGCAATGATATCCACAAGGGACAATTTTCCTACATAAAAAAGCATTACTATGATCCTCACCAATACTAGCAACAACAGCAGCAACAAAATCTAATACAATTCAGCTAACATTCACTTTTCACCTTCAATTCTCCTCTCTTTACTCTTTTTCTTATTACTCTGTTCTGCTGAGCCAGTATTTTCACCCTCACTGCAATCCACGCTCTTCCTCTTCTTCCTTTCCTCCTCCTCCTCCTTAACCCTCAAATCTTCTTCCACTTTCCCCACAGCCTCACCCTCATTGTCATCAACATCCTTATTTTTCTGTTTCTTCTTTTTTTTGTCCCTACTTATCATACCATCTTCCTTAACTACCTCTAACTCCGATTCCCTCTTCACATAGCTATCCATTTTAACAAACTCCAGCTCATTTTTCTTCGATTTTGCTGTCTCTCCTTCACATATATCAAGCCGGTGCTCGGTCTTGATCAATTTCTGATCCTTGTCAAGCTTCTTGCTTTTCTTATCAAAACTGTTGCTTTTTTTGCTTTTTTGTGACCCATTTGGGAAATCATCATTCTTAACTACATCATCAGCTTTTATACCAACTTCCCTAATTTTCTTCCTTCTGTCGGAAATTTCCTCAACTTTGATAGAAAGCTCATTTTTTGCACTATTAGGTTTGAGTTTCTCGTGAAGATGAACAAGTTGGTTGAATGAATCGGCGGCACGTTGGATATATATGGAGAAAGAATGTGAAGCTCCGTTTTCTGATGCAGCAAATTTGGAGAGCGATTTTGCTGCTTGAGAAAGAGAGATTGGGGTTGTGGATGTTAATTTCCCTGATATTGTCTTCATTGGCTTTGAGATTTTGGTTCAATTTTGGTTGCTAGGGTAGCGGTGTCTGCTGGCGTCGAGAGATAGAGAGATCTAGGGTTTTTGTTAGGGTTTTATCATTTTGACATTCTGAGTTTCATATTACCCGACCCAATA
The DNA here is from genome assembly GCA_032618575.1 of Nicotiana noctiflora. Taxonomy (NCBI): domain Eukaryota; kingdom Viridiplantae; phylum Streptophyta; class Magnoliopsida; order Solanales; family Solanaceae; genus Nicotiana; species Nicotiana noctiflora. The sequence goes on along the minus strand of JASVEL010011554.1, from coordinate 1,369 downwards.
CCTTTTTCTTTATAGGTAAATATTATTGATTCTTATGTGGCAGCCTATTATTGGTGGAAAATTTATTTTATTTTTCCCAGGCCAAAGTCTGACCTGTCTCCCTTGAAGTTACGAGTAAGGCTGTATTGTGGGCCGGTCCCGGGCCTAAACGGGCCTGGTGGGCCGGTTCAGACAGTTCCGGGCCTGGTAGTCTTTTTTTTTGCAGTCCCGGGCCCGGTCTTCGTGGGCTTGGTGGGTAAGACCGGCCCGTGACGGGCCTAAGCCCACATGGTCACGGGCCTGGCGGTCCGGGCCTGGCGGGCTTCGTGGGCTTTTAATTAAAAAAAAAATTATTTAATAAGTATATATATGTTAACTATATATATGTTAAGTGTATGTATGTATATATATATATATATATATATATATATATATATATGTTAAGTATGTATATAAGTTAAGTTTATATATGTTAAGTATATATATATATTAAGTTTATATAAGTTAAGTATATAAGTTAAGTTTTATATATATATATATATATATATATATTATATATATATAAGTTAAGTTATATATATATATATGGTAAGTATGTATATAAGTTAAGTATATATATATATGTTAAGTTTATATGTTATGTATATATATAATATATATTATGTATATATATTATATGTATATGTATTAAATAGATATATATTATGTATTAAGAGATAAATCAAAAACTTGTGTAATAATTTTTATTACTAAAAATGACATATCTTTATTAATCTTCTCTTCCCCAATGGAATGAGCACAACAAGGTACTAATACCACCATTAAAAGGAAAAAAAACTAAATAAGATGTGCCAAAGTACAATTTACAACACAATCTACATATCTCTAACAAATCTCATAAATCCTTCAAGATTTGGAGGAGGTTCCTGTTGGCGGTGGTGGAAAAGAAGCTTGTTCATCACCACTTCTCGGCGAAGCAGCATCCTCAGCAAGCTCTGCAATCATTTCTTCGTAAGCTTCATCTACATCCGGTTGTGATTCTGCAAGTCCAAAGTTTCTTCTTTCCGAGCGGATCCAATCTCTAAATAGCACTAACTTCTCCAAGCTCTCCCTCATAGATGCTCTATGATCTCCTATTTGAAGTCTTGCTTGGCTGAAGGCGCTCTCTGATGTTAGGGTTAAAGGCTTGAATAGATAATATATCGCGAGCCATCCTTGCAAGAACAGGAAAATGTTTTTCCCGTAACTTCCACCATTCCAAAAGCTCAAAACTCCCGTCTGGATTCTCCTTCTCTAGTCACTGCGACAAATAAACTTGAAGCTCATTTAGATGGGAAGATTCGTCAAAATTATCTCCTTGAGAACCCCTAAACTCCGTCCAAGATTTAAG
>JASVEL010011553.1:0-130314 GCA_032618575.1 Nicotiana noctiflora | reverse complement strand
TGAATGTGCGAGGGTTTGACGGAGGAAGCAAAAATACTTTGGGGGATATCATTATGGAGGTCACCATTGGGCCAGTAGACTTTACGATGGAGTTTTAGGTGTTAGACATCACTGTGTCCTACAATCTATTGCTGGGTCGACCATGGATCCATGCAGCTAAAGTCGTGCCATCATCCTTGCACCAAATGATTAAGTTCGAATGGGAGCAGCAAGAAATCACAGTGCACGGAGAGGGAGACACCTGCAATGCCATAATGCCCTTCGAGGAGACGGACGGAGACAAAGGTCCCTGGGTGTACCAGGTGACAGACACTGTAGCAGTGAACAAATTTGCTGAAGGAGAGAAATTGCCCATCCCTACAGTGGCACCTGCCGCTGTGATGATAGCTAGAGAGATGATTAAAAATAGATTTACACTGGGGAAAGGGCTAGGAATAGCCTTGCAAGGAATAACTCAACCAGTCCATCTGCCAGTGAACAATGACACCTTCGGCTTGGGATTCAAACCAATCCACGCCGGCATCCAGAAAGCCAAGAGAACCAAAAAGAAAAACTGGACCCTTCCTAAACCTGTTCCAAAACTGTCCGACACATTTGCCAAGCCTGGTACAAAACATCTGACATCTGCTGCGTCTAGGTATGCTGAGACTAGACCTGATGAGGAGCTCCTGATAAGGTTTGAAATGTTATTTGGGGACGTGAACATGGTAGAGATGGGCGAGGGTACCAGCAAGATAGACGTTCAGTTCGTGGGGTCTAATGTTGCGCTCAACAACTGGGAAGCCACTCATTTCCCAATCAGGAAGGAGTCTTGGTAGTTAGCTTTTGAAATACATCATCATTTCCAAAAAGCAATTTTACTTTCTGTAGTCCCCACCCCCACTGAAATAAAAAATGTACCCAAACTTTGTTCATCTTTTGAAATATCAATGAAATGCAGTTTCTTCTTCTTTCTTCATTATTTTTATTTTTATTTTTCTTCCTTTTGTACAGTTCCATATGTGCTGATTCTGATGATATGTCATGCATGAAGGATTCCTGGCCCAGTTCTGACAATCAAATTATTATACAAGAAATTGAGAATGATAGTGAGATAGAATATGAGGATGAGGAAATACTGGAGGAAATAAGTAAAGACTTGAATCAATATGAGGAAAAACCCAAACCGAACTTGAGTGAGACAGAATCTATCAATTTGGGGAGTGAGGATAATGTCCGGGAGACAAAAATCAGTGTACATTTAGAAGCCTCCTTCAGGGAAGAGTTAGTAAAATTGCTGCATGAATTCAAGGACATCTTTGCTTGGTCCTATGATGACATGCCCGGACTTAGCACTGATTTGGTGGTACACAAGTTGCCTATTTATCCTGAATGCCGGCCAGTGAAGCAAAAGTTGAGAAAGTTCATGACGGACATCAGCGTAAAGATAAAAGAAGAGGTAAATAAGCAGTTTGAGGCAAAGGTCATACAAGTTACTAAGTACCCCACCTGGTTAGCAAATGTCGTGCCAGTCCCAAAGAAATATGGCAAAACCAGGGTGTGTGTGGATTACAGAGACCTCAACAAAGCCAGTCCAAAGGATGACTTCCCATTGCCAAACATCCACATACTAATCGACAATTGCGCCAAGCATGAGATTGGTTCTTTTGTAGATTGCTATGCGGGTTATCACCAGATCCTAATGGACGAAGAGGATGCGGAGAAAACTGCTTTCATTACACCCTGGGGAACATATTGCTATAGAGTGATGCCGTTTGGGTTAAAGAATGCTGGAGCTACTTATATGAGGGCAATGACCACAATGTTCCATGACGTGATGCATCGAGAAATTGAGGTATATGTGGACGATATCATCATAAAGTCCAAGAAGCAACATGATCATGTGAAGGATTTGAGGAAGTTTTTTCAAAGGCTATGAAGGTACAATCTTAAACTCAATCCTACTAAATGTGCTTTAGGAGTACCTTCAGGGAAGCTATTGGGATTTATAGTGAGCCGGCCAGGCATTGAATTAGATCCGTCAAAGATCAAAGCCATCCAGAGTTTACCTCCGCCGAAGAACAAGAAGGAAGTAATGAGCTTACTAGGAAGGTTGAATTATATTAGCCCGTTCATCGCTCAGTTGACATCAACATGTGACCCGATCTTCAAGTTGTTAAAGAATGATGCAGCAGTGAAATGGACCGATGAATGTCAGGAAGTCTTCGATAAAATCAAGGAATATTTGGAAAATCCTCCAGTGTTAGTTCTTCTAGAGCCGGGAAGACCTTTGATCTTATATCTGACAGTGCTTGACAATTCTTTTGGTTGTGTGCTGGGACAACACGATGAGATAGGTAAGAAAGAGCAGTCTATATTTTAGCTTAGTAAGAAATTCATATCTTACGAGGTAAAATATACTCCGCTAGAGAGAACATGTTGTGCCTTAACCTGGGTGGCTCAGAAGCTGAAGCACTATTTGTCAGCATACACTATGTACTTGATATCACGGTTGGATCCTCTGAAGTATATATTCCAGAAGCCCATGCCTACAGGAAGACTTGCTAAATGGCAAATTCTGCTCACAGTATTTGACATCATTTATGTAACTCGTACGGCGATGAAGGCGCAGGCAGTTGCAAATCACTTGGTAGAGAATCCAGTGGACGATGAGTATGAGCCACTAAAGACATATTTTCCGGATGAGGAGGCAATGGATGTCAAAGAAACAGAACAGAGTGAAAAGCCAGATGGAAGATGTATTTCGATGGAGCCGTCAACAGTAAGGGAGTTGGTATCGGAGCAGTGCTTATTTCAGAAATAGGTCAACACTATCCGTTACCGCTCAGCTTTGATTTTTCTGTACCAACATTATAGCCGAATATGAGGCGTGTATATTGGGATTGAGGATGGCAATAGATATGGGTGTTCAAGAGATTTTGGTCATGGGTGACTCGGATCTTTTGATACATCAAATTCAGGGAGAATAGGAAACAAGGGATTTGAAATTGATACCTTATCGGCATTGCTTGCATGAGTTGTCCCAAAGATTCCAGTCCATAGAGTTCAAACATATCCCAAGAATGCACAACGAAGTTGCAGATGCCTTGGACACACTATCCTCTATGTTACATCATCCGAATAAAGCCTATATAGATCTACTTCAGATCCAGGTACGTGATCAGAATGCTTACTGTTTTGCGGTGGAAGGAGAGTTGGATATAGAACCATGGTATCACGACATCAAGAAGTACCTGAAGGTAGGTAAATACCCGGAGCAAGCCACCGGAGATCAGAAAAGAGCTGTAAGACGCTTGGCGAATGGTTTTTTTCTCAGTGGAGGAATCATATATAAAAGATCAGCAGACCTGGGATTGTTGAGGTGTGTGGATGCACAACAAGCTGATAAGATTATGACTGAGGTGCACGCTGGAGCCTGCGGACCTCATATGAGCGGGTATATCTTAGCAAAAAAGATTCTGAGAGCCGGGTATTATTGGCTGACCATGGAGCGGGATTGTATCAGATATGTGAGGAAATGCCACCAATGCCAAGTACATGGAGATCTAATCCACTCCCCGCCTTATGAATTGCATACAATGTCTACACTCTGGCCATTTGTTGCCTGGGGCATGGATGTTATCAGACCAATAGAGCTTGCAGCTTCCAATGGGCATAGATTCATTTTGGTCGCGATTGATTACTTCACTAAGTGGGTTGAGGCAAAGACATTCGAGGCAGTGACGAAGAAAGCTGTGGTGGATTTTGTGCATGAAACTATTATATGCCGGTTTGGAATTCCCAAGATAATCATCACACATAGCGGGGCCAATCTGAACAGTCACCTAATGGCGGAAGCTTGCCAGAGATTTAAGATCCTACATCGTAACTCTACACCGTACAGGCCAAAGGCAAATGGGGCAGTAGAAGCTGCAAACAAGAACATAAAGAAGATCCTCAGGAAAATGGTGGAAGAGTCTAGACAATGGCACGACAAATTACCTTTCGCTCTTATGGGTTATCGCACAATAATGCGCACTTCTATCGGTGCCACACCCTATTCATTGGTGTATGGGAGAGAGCCTGTTATACCCACGAAAATAGAGATACCGTCATTACGAATCTTAGCTGAAGCAGGAATAGATGACGAAGAATGGGTAAAAGCCCGGCTGGAACAATTAAGTCTGATTGACAAGAAGAGGTTGGCAGCAGTTTGCCACGGACAATTGTATCAACAAAGAATGGCCAGAGCATATAATAAGAAGGTCCGTCCTCGGAAGTTTGAAGTTGGACAACTTGTATTGAGGCGTATCTTACCGCATTGGGCCGAAGTAAAGGGCAAATTCGCGCCAAACTGGTAGGGACCATTTATGGTATCACGGGTGTTGTCTAATGGAGCATTATATTTGACAGACATTGAAGGGAAGTGCGTAGAGACTGCTATCAATTCAGATGCGGTCAAAAGATACTATGTATGATTCATTTTTCAATTGTATGATTGTATTTTGTTGTGATTTTGGAATTGAAATGATGAAGGCATTTTATTCTCTATCCAAACACTTTATCCATTGACATCCTCTTTGAGCCATGTTTGATATATTCTTTCATACCCCTCTCTCGGAATTATTTATGACACAATATAGAAAAATGAAAAAAAAAATGAATGAAAAAAAAGAAAAAAAAAGAAAAGAACAGAAAAAGACAAAGAAATCGGGAAAAAGTCAAAAGAAATTCATAAATTGATGACGTAGAATGAACTACGTCTGACTTGATCCCGAAAGGGTACGTAGGCAGCCTCACTGAGGTTCAGTCACAGTAAAGAAAAATCCAAAAATTCCCCACATATTGAAACTGGGGCAGAAGTTATGTCTTGTAATTCCGAGAGTTGTAAATACTTTTAAAACCCTCGTAAATTTTGAGCCTTTTTACCTTTCTTTCTTAACCCATCCAAAATCCACGTTATAGTCCGAAGAAAGACATTCTAATCAATTTCAAGAGAATAACAAATGCAATGAAATAAAGGAAGAACGAAACATTGGACAACATCAGTGGTACAGAAAAACAAAAGACAAAAGGAAAAATGGAAAATGAAAAAATGAGAGAGTCTTATTGGTGAAAGCCTTAACCGGCACCGTGAGGCGATCGTGAGGTTGAGAGAAATAAAATGAGAGAGTCTCATTGGTGAAAACCTTAACCGGCACCGTGAGGCGACCGTGAGGTTGAGAGAAATAAAATGAGAGAGAGTTTTGTCAGTGAAAACCTTTAATGGCACTGCAGGGCGATTGTGAGGCTGAGAGAGAATAAATGAGAGAGTCTTATTGGTGAAAACCTTTCGAGGCACCATAAGGCGATCGTAAGGATTATTATGGGAAAAGAGAAAAGGCAACAAAAAATTGGATCGGTTTCGGGTCGAAAGCAATTTGGAGTCAGAATAATGGATTGAACGAACTGGGTCGGAGTTTAAATACATGGCATGGTCAACAGAATCGGCCGACATACCCAGATAAGTTCTACCATCTCTCCAAAACACCCTTACCCCTTTGAGATTCATTTTTCTGCATTTCATTATTTGTCTTTTAAAAGCTAACTTCCAGCTCCTGATGATAAGAGCTAAAATAACACTGGATCAGAAAAGAAAAAAAGGTGGAAAAGAAATAAAGATTTTGGCAAACAGAGCCAAAAGAAAAGAAAACAAAAAGTGAAAAACAAGAAAATACAAAAAGAGCTTGCAGGAGATAGTCAACTGAAAAACCACACAGTGGAAGAAAAAGCAAATAGAGGAAAGCAATAAGAGGCATGGACGGCAGATGCCAGTTGCCAGCAGCTTATATCTAATAAGTTCTGTTTTGTGATTTTGACAGGAACAAATCGTCACTAATCACTTTAAAGTGAGTGTGACCAATGTAGAAAGATAGAAAACATCAAAAAGAAAGTTCGGCAATAAGTGAAGGAATTCATGGGTGAAAGTCATTCAATCAAAGAAAATACCAAAACCAAGAGGAAGGTATCATCTTTAAAATTCATACCCGAGTTATCAAATTGAGGGAATACATTTCTGCAATTTTAATTTCATGCATCAGGCGCCCACCTGTATAACAAAGGAATACATTTCTGCAATTTTAATTTCATGCATCAGGTGCCCACCTGGGTAACAAGGGAATACTTTTATGCAATTTTAATTTCATGCATCAGGCGCCCACCTGGATAACAAGGGAATACTTTTCTGCAATTTTAATATCATACATCAGGCGCCCACCTGTATAACAAGGGAATACATTTTTGCAATTTTAATTTCATGCATCAGGCGCCCACCTGGATAACAAGGGAATACATTTCTGCACTCTTAATTTCATGCATCAGGCGCCCACCTGGATAACAAGGGAATACATTTCTGCAATTTCAATTTCATGCATCTGGCGTCTGCAATTTTAATTTCATGCATCAGGCGCCCACCTGGATAACAAGGGAATACATTTGTGCAGTTTAATTTCTGTTCAGGCGCCTACCTGGATAACAAGGGAATACATTTCTGCAATTTTAATTTCTGCAACTTTGGTTTGTGTTAGCTAACATGAGTAACACCGTAACATGAAAAACTCATACTGGGCAGAAGGAAAAGTTTGTTGTTTTGTTTTGTTTTAAGCAGGTATCAGTTTGAAGGCGAGAAGTATCATCAAAATCAAAAAAAGAGGGGAAAGCACGGAAAAGAAAATCAACAAAAAACGAAAGTCAGCATTAAGAAAATCAAGGAAAAAGAGACAAGGAAGATCAAAGAGACAAGAAGTTAGATAGGAACAATTGTAATTCGTAGAATCATAGCTTAGAATAGATTCTTTGTTTTACATTTTATCCCCCGGTGTAATAAGGAGTAAGTCAACAAGTCTCAACAGTGTCAATGCAACAGTAAAGTCTGGTAGTTTTAAACTACAAGACCTTCCCGAACTACACCGACCTGATTCTCGTTTAGCCCAGGATATGTAGGCAACCTCTGAGGCAGGGTGCGGTCAAAAGGTTTTTCAAAAATACTTCTCAGGGAATATGCCAGTGGGCAAAAATCTCTCATTACTTCTCACTTGTCTTTGCACTGAAACTCTTCGTGTTCCCGAGCAAAGAGGGGCAAATGTGAGCACGTGATTTTTGCACTAGGCAAATGAATTCCAAAATTAAAAAAATAGGATTTCTTGAGTGCAATTACATGATTTGTTTGATATTGGATACACTTTGTGTGTTTGAATAATAAAAATTTTTGAAAATCAAAAACAATATATATAATAGGAGCAGTACTTTGCATTCTTTATTAATTAGTTTATAAAAGAGGAAAGAAAATAAAAAAAATATAATATAGCTTTAATAGAGTAAAAATAAAAAATATATAGTAGAAAATTGCCAAACAATACCAAAAAAATTAGTAAAGGTAGGAAATTAATTAACTTAGATAATACAAAAAGGAAAAAATGAAAATACAAAAAGGAATAACCTCAAAATAATTAAAATACCAGAAAAATACAAACAAATACACATAGGTGTAATAAAACTGGGCCAAATACAGTCCAAATAGTTGGCCCAGTGTTTGAGCCCAAGGGATCCGGTCCAGGTATTTGAATTGGTGGAATATCAGCCATTCATTTCATTAGATCTAACGGCTGAGAATATTAGACGATTTATAGGCAATTAATTAATAGGGGGGATTTGATCCCAACCGTCCATTTAAGCTGATCTGACGGTTGAAGCTTTGGTTTCGTTACAAACAAGACGACGTCATTTAAGTAACGCCTTATCTGGACCGTGGATCATCGTAATCCAACGGCCATGATCACCTTGTTGGCTGTGAGTATAAAAGGCCTTTGTCTCAGTTGAGACCGGCCATTCTAGTACTCTCCAAACCCTAGCCGCCCAAGTCTCTTCCTTCTTCTTCATCTTATTCTCTTCAGTCCTCACCGGCCATGGAGGCCACCACCTTTCATGGTGGTCTCCGGCCACCTCTTCACCCCAAACCACTCTCATCTTCTTCTCCGTCACAAGCCTCACGCCAAAAACCCTGAAACCCTTTGAAACCTCCCCTGTTCTTGAAACTCCGGTCATCAGAGTTCATCTACGGTGACCCAAACAACGAGAACCTACCCCGAATCAACACCACAGAATCCCTGTGGCCTGATCTATCCCCCCACACCCTTGATTTTCCTCGAATTTGCCTCCATCTCCTCGAATATCCAAAAGAAAGTCGCCGAAACCCTAACTCCGGCGACTCAAACCAAACTTCCTCCCAAGAACTCACCTTTTCCCTTCTCTAAATACCCACCCCTAACCAGAAAACCCCAAAAGACTTCGTCTTGAAGTCTAACAAGAAAACCAGAAAAAAAAATAAAGAAAAAAAAAATAGTAAAAGAGAAAAAGAAATTTGAAAAAGAGAGTGAAAAAAAGGGGAAATGGGAAGATCAGGGGACCGGCCCTGCTAAGCTAAGTCCCCCTCCCTCTCTATGTTTTGCTTGCTTTCTTTTTGTCTGCTCATTTCATGTTTTCTTCTGTTTTGTTATATCTTGGTGTTTTGATCTTGTTTTGTTTCTCTGGTTTAAAAGATGAGTCTTGATTTCACTTTTTTTCTTTATTTTCTGTGTATACTGTGGTTCCTGATCTGTTAGCTTGCAATATCTTTACTGTTCTTCTCTTCTGTTAACTGCATGATTTAGTTTTGGTTCTAAGTTTAGCCGTTTGATTCTCATTCTCCTTCATTTCATGTTTATACTAGAGATTTTTCATTAATGTTGGTTTATAACATCTCTTATGTTCTTTCATTTGCTAAATAGCATGCTAATCTGATTTAGTGATTCTACTTCTCTCTTCTGTCTCTTTTGTATGATAGATTTTGGGATTTTCTTCATTTTGTTCGTCATTCTTCCTCATCTTATCTATCATACGCTTGTATTAGATTTGGGTTGGTATTTGGAAAAGTTTTAGATTTAGTGGGTTCTAGTTGTTATCATTCTTGTGTTACTTTGTTAGAACCATTATGCTTGTGTCTGATATAGGTCATGTTTCTTTTCTCTTGACTGCTTTGTGAGATCTAGTCTCTATGAGTCTATGTCCATGAACTTTAATTGTGTTCTGGGTCTTTCAGTGAATCATTCCACATAAAATGGTTGTAACTAAGCCTAATTGATGTTTAATTGTCACTTTGCTACATGAAACTGAGTTGTGTGAGTCTAATTGATTAAGATTCAACATTATCAAACTTCTTTTCTGAGTTTTAATTGATGGATGAACAAGTTTGGTTTCATTTGGTTATGTGTGCAATTGTATGTTGAAATGGTTAAGTTTGCAATAGTGTTATGTTAGTATGAGCAGTGTTAATGCCCATCAATCTTAGGGGAATTGGTTATAGCTGCAATAGTACTAAGTCTCATAAGTGGTTAGTTTTGAAATAGGTTAAAATTGAAAATCACAAAAAAATAGGTTATAAATTAAATAAGTGACCAAGAGTGGTTAGTTTTTCAATTGACCTACTCTGTTAGGTCTTTCGCACACTGGCCACCCTTAAATGGGTTAGTCGTGTAATAATTGGTTCAAGTTTGAAAATTCAGACTTACCTAGGCTTAAATTGAGCCCTGAATCACAGGTGGCTAGGCCTGCAAAGGCCTTAGCCAAGCCTATGTTCAGTAATGGGCTTCAATTGCAAAAGCCAAGTCTCAACTTGAGACTGGCTAAGTTTTAAATAGTTTAAGTATAACAATAAAGTCGGCTAGTCCTGCAATTAGCTTAAAAATGAAATAAAAGTCTTTAATTATCATAAAATGAAGCAAAAATGGTTAAAATTGAAATAGTTCTTCAAGTTAAATTTGGCCAGTCCTTAAATACTAATGCAAGGATTGGCCCTAAGTTAAATAAGTTGAAAAATACTGAAAACTTGACCTAGGTAGGTGTGGTAATTCAGCTGTGCCCTTAAGGGCATAAAGGGAATATATGTTGGTAAAATGGTAGATTAACTAGAGCATATAGGGACATAGGAGACATTCGTGCTCCTGATTTCTGCAATTTTGCAGAGATTTAGGGGTATAATGGTCTCACTAAAAGGGAAATCAGTAAAAATCAATAACAAGTAGGGACACTTTGGTAAAAGCTTAAAAAAAGAATAAAAAAGAACCTTCCAACACATGCTGGAAGGGATCTTGTAACTGAAATGGGGTGTAAAGTGTAGACTTAGTAAGTTTTAAGGGGAGGGAAATGGAATTAACCCCTATTCTTTTCCCCCAAGAAATCTGCCAATCTATACCTATAAATACCCCCTAAAAAGACTGATTAAGAGGCTGGCTTCTCAAGAGAGAAATTCAGAGAAAAGTATACATATATCTAATAGGCTGGCTTCTCAAGAGAGAAATTCAGAGAAAAGTATATATATATCTAATAGGCTGGTTTTTTCAATAGAAAATTCAGAGGGTAATACAATAGCAATAGCGAATAGCTTTCCTGCATATTTCGAGTGAGAATCACTGTGCAAGTGGTCTGTTTGTGGGGTTTTTCTGCTCGTTTGTTGCTGGGTTTATTGTTTGTTGTTTGCTGTGGTTTGTTGCTCATTTGAGATTCAATCCTACACTGTTGCTTGTGCCTTGTTAAGTCTGTTGCTGTTGCTTGCTCTTAACCCCTTAGAACTCATCGACTTCTTTTGCTGAACCAGGTACATACCCTGTTCGACTGAAGATGTAATGCTGAAGTACTTAATGAAATGAAGTTCAAGTATTAAAATCATTTGTTATTCTGTATTTTTAATTTATTCTTTTGATTAATAGCTTAATGTAGCTTAGATCTGTAATTTTTTAAATGTAGTATGGCCTGTCTAAGTAGAAAAACCAAACAACAATAATGTAATAGCTAGTATGATAGTAGTAGTGTAATCATAGATGGCATGTCACTTAGTTAAAGTAGGTAAAACTTTAAAAAAAAATGAGTTAATTAACCACAGTCTAGATCGTTAATAACCCTCTTAGCAGTAACATAAAGACGTTCATATAGTTAATTAGATTTATGAATCAGTATATAGCTACAAACAAGCTCAAAAGAGGAAAAATAATTAGAAGAAACCACAATGCATTCGCAACTGGGTCTGCGACACTGAATGGGCTAAAGTCGTATTAGAATTAGTAATATAATTGTGTACATATCATTATATCACTTGGCCTTAGATAATCAGGTTGTCATTAGTAAGTAATTGAACTGTTTAAATCATGCTTCACATAGTTTAACCGTTTGCTTTTAATTTTCTAGTTAAATGACTTCAATGTTAGTGTAAATCAGCTCTTAAAAAATAGAAATATAAAAGTAGTCTGTTTTCATATGCATCAAGTCGTTTTGGTTTAAGGTTAATATTGATCTTCTTGTACAGTGATTTTTCTCTTCCGATAAATAAAAGCAATTTGGTTTCACTCTTAATTTTGTATGTCTGTTTTACTACGAATTCTGCATTTTTATTTTGTTATCATTATCTCATCCGGTTTGGGCCTAATATATAACGTGGGACTGAACTATAATACGAAGTTGAATGGCCTATTGAACAAAAGTTTGAAGGCAGTCTGGGTCACTATGACCCGGGCAAAGTTAGTGATTTATTAAGATAGGTGCAGAGGCCTAGGCTCAATAAAGGCAATGACAGTGGCCTGGGCCTAAATTCTGAAATGATAGTGGATAATAAATAATTAAGGAAAAACAGTATAGAAAATATAGTGAAACAATAGGATTGAACTATTAAAATTTAATCGGGACGAGCCTCACACGACACCAAATAGTGGGGCCCCCTTTTAGTAATAAAGTGAAGTGTAAATAGATTCGGGAAAGCTAATAGTGAATTCCATAACTTCTCCCAAAAGATTTAAAAGCCGCTAGACATTATTAGGCACGTTTAATACACTTTCCTTAAATACGAGTGTGCACTTGGTGCGACTCAAATCCCAAATCCCGGCAAAGCCAAAATGTACTAAGTGTCACAGTCGTACTGGTTGCGGTGTGACTCGAGGTGCGTTTTAGCAATGTCGCAATTCTTTAAAATATTAAAAGTAAAAGCACATACATATTGTTTAAAATCTATAACAAGTCAAATAAGTTCGAGAACGATGGTTGAGCGACCGTGCTAAAACCACGGAATCCGGGAATGCCTAACACCTTCTGCCGGGTTAACAGAGTTCCTTATCCAGGTCTTTGTTTCGCGGACTGTAATAACAGATTCAACTTCCTCGGATTCGGGATTAACCGGTGACTTGGGACACCATTATCTTCCCAAGTGGTGACTCTGAAAATTAAGTAAAAATCCCAAACCGATTGTCCTTTATATGGAAAAACTCCTTCCTCTTTGTTGTTATATCCTTCTCGGGTATTTGAACACTGAGGTATACCTACGTATCTTTCCAAACATATCGGTACAAAAGCCTTCTCAGGGGTAGTAAAAAAGGGAGGTGTGACAGCCATAATAATAAAAATTATAAGACATTCCCTTGAATTTCTCTTTGTAGTTTTTTTTGTGTTTAAATTTGACTCTTTAGAAGATTTAACTTACAATTCTATAATATATTTACAGGAAAATATAAGGCAAGATATATATATACGAAACAATATATATATATATATATGGCAGAATACATAAAATAGCACATAGTATACAAGAAAGTGTCTTAGATAAAAATAAATAAATAAATAGCCCGGAATGAAAAAAGCCCATTAGGCCCATTTAGATCCATGGGCCCGGCCCATTAAGCCCGAGACCATGTGGGCTTAGGACTGCCGTGGGCCGGTTCCACACATTGGGACGTGAAGCCCGCGACCGTTTGGCCCGGGACCGCCAAGCCTAGCCTGCCTAAAGCCCAAGCCCGTTAGGCCTAAGCCCGGACCATAATGCAGCCCTAAGTGGAAAGAAGCACATTGAAGGCTCTTTTTTTTGGGGGGGGGGGGGGGGGGGGGGGGCGCGAGATAGGAATTGGATTACTGATGGCTTTTTGTTTGACTTATTATATTTTAGTTTAACTAATTGTTGCAACAAAATTTTAAAATAGATGCCTAAATAGTTAGGAGAAAATAAGGTTTTAAGTCCAAATAGAGAGAGACGATGGAGCACAAATTTTGATAATGTGAAGCGGAATGTCAAGAAAATAAATTTATTCGCACCAAATATTTAAATTAAAACCACAACATTTCCTTCACTTCTTTTATTCGCAAAAATAATAGCTTGCATAGTCTAGTCAAATCGATAACTATGAGATATACTTCGTAATTGTTTTTTTCTTGTGTGATAGTACATCTACAAGTTTCTATTTTCGCAGATCTTTTTAACTTTAGTCGTGGGAGAATCAGGGGCAGCGCAATATTCTTAGGGACCTAAAGCCAAACTTTCATAAGAGAATTTTAATTATGTTTTTATAATAGAAAAAACTTTCATATAAATATTTATTTGAAATCTAATTCTTGTTGTTTCAGATGCAGAATTATGAATATTTATTTAATAATTAATTCTAATAGTTATTCTTCAATTAATAATTTAGTTAATCCATTTATTCTCTTGCGGCACGGTTGATCTTAAGTAAGATTTTATCAATTTTATAAAAATTTCTTTCAAATTTCTAATTTGTGATCTAGGACGAGCCCAGACAACTGTTACAGGAACTGTTACCATTATTTTATATGAAATATAAGCATTTGACAAGGAATCAAGTCTTTTTAATTGATGAAGTATATCAATTAGAGTACTGTCATTTCTTCTTTTTGGGATTGTACCAAAGATTCAACTTTTTCCCCTTAAGTTTTGAATAACCGAATTCATATTTTATATTTGGCATATTTATATTTTAATAAATACTAAACGGAAAATATATGCGTACGTATAAAATAAACGTAGATGAAAACTAGTACTAAAAAGTTGGGATAAAAGACCTTAATTCATTAATTTAATATAAAAATAAATATTTGTTGCTTTTAATATACTTTTGGTAGGCTTTATCTTGATTGACAAAAAATACAGAACAATATGATCTCTTGAAGGCACAAAGAAAAAATATAGTAGTAGTAACGTTTGGTGAGAACTAAGAAAGGTTGAAAAAAAAAATTTGAATATTGTGCAAATCAAGAAAGAAATTGGAAAAGGTTTACACAATATTAAATGAAACAAAAACTAAAGAAAAAGAATAATCACTTGATTCCTTCCATAAATTTTGCATTAATACGTTAGAAGCCCATTTTTAAGAAATATTTTTCTTTTACTAAAATATGTAAAAAGAATTAAAGTACTTGATTAAAAATAATATAGGGTAAAAAATGAGCCCCCTAAAATTGGGGGCCTAAAGCTTGGGCTTTAGAGGCTTTACCCAAAATCCGTCCCTGGGGAGAATTAAAATACTCATTTTTATTTGTATATAATGTAAGTTTTATATTATGAAAAGTCTAGCTCTTCTCTGTACGTAGCGAAAGAGAAAACGAGGAAACAGAAATATCCTACATGGATGTATCCGTCACCATATATTATACGTATGCAAGAAGTAAAAACTTACTTGCATCGAGCGGTTAAATTTTGCCGAAAGTTTTTGTGATGACCCGACCGTCGTCACAGGTATTATAGCCCCATTTCCTCTTATTGTGTTACATTATGTTTCATTATCGGTATTGGGTGCGTTAGAATTTAATTGGAGTGATTTTATTAATAAATGAGAAACCTAGACCCTTTTAAGAAGACTTAAGTTGGAAAAATCAACTGGATATTGACCTACGAATTAGAGGGCTCGGAATCGAATTCCTATGATTCGATTAGCTCCGGATGATGAAATGTGACTTAGGAGCACAATCAGAAGTAATTTTGGAGGTCCGGTGAAGAAGTTAGCATATATTGGCGAAGCAAGTGTTTTGATGGATTCCAGTTGATAGGTAATATTTTGATCCGAGAGTTGGAATGGAATTACGAGAGTTTATGTAGCTCCTTTAGGTGATTTGGGATATGTGTACAAAATTTCAAGTCATTCGGACGTGGTTTGGTTGGGTTTTTGATCAAATGCGTATTTTAAAAGTTTTGGAAGAACTTAGGAGAGAATTCGATGTAATTTGATGGTTTTGGTGTTGTTTTAGGAGTTGGTTCAATGGAACAAGTTTTAATAATGTTAATGGATATCTCGCGTGTTTGACTGAGGTCCCGGGGGCTTCGGAGTGACGGATGGCTAACGAAAACTTGTGAAGTTGGAAAATTTCATAATAGATGATAGTTGTAAATGAGTGAGACCTCACTTTGGATGATGATATCTCCAGTTATATAAGGAGTTATGTTATTTACAACATATCAAATTAAAGCTCTTTGAGTCTAGTTTCCAACTCTTCGAACCGTTCGTCATTTGGATATTCCTACTAGAATTTATCACCAAATCACCAAAGGCTGGCAGAGGACTGCGCGGATGCGATGCATCCGAGGCAGCATCCAAAAATAGGAGCAGGCAGTGAAGTGCTACCATAGCATCTGGGTCAGCATCCGAGCTCCTGAGAGGAGTGAAGTGGGGATGCGAAGCATCCGAGGCAGCATCCGAAATCTGAGCTTTAAAACACAATTTCGGGGTTCATTTTCCCCATTTGGACGAAAGTTGGGGTTCTTCTTCACCCACTCAAGAGCACCAAGTCCTACCCTCTTCAAGGTAAGTAATCTCCATTATCTTGGTGTGAAATTCCATCATTCCTACACAAGTATTGATGAAATCTACTTATAAAATCTATAGATTTTCAAGAAATTTCTTCAAGAACTCAAATGAGAGTTTTGCAAAATTTCTTCCAAAAGGTAACTCCTACGCCTTAGACTTACATATATGGAGTTATTATAGAATTATGAGTATGAATCAAGTATTACAACTTATGGTGTAGTGATTGGATACCATAAATTTCCAAATCAAATATAGGAACATGGTAGGGATTTAAAGGTGATTAGTTGATGGAATATTTGTGGTTGGGTGTGAATAGTTGATCACAGATGTGATGTTAGGAGTATAAATTGCTACAGAATGATAGTGAGATGAATTGTTGGTTAATGGTGATAGTTGGAGAAACCAATGCTATAGTTAAGAGATGTAAATATTTATGCCTACAAGATGTTTGATAATAGGCCTAAATGGCACAAGTTATGGGATTTATGACTAATATTGGCCTTATTGAATGTTTTATTGTAGATTGAAGTTACATAACTGTATTGGATCATTGTAGTATCATTAAGGGACAAATTTCAGATATGTATGGCTAAAACCCCGTCGTTTAGAAATCAAGCTTCATCGATGTTTGTATGATTTTTGGTCAGATTCAACGCACGACGGGGCCAGTTTGAGGAGTAAAGCGGTCGCGGGCTAGAGTTCTCGCCGGTTCGAGGTGGGTAATACTTGTAAATGATGTCTTGAGGGTTTGTAAACCCCGGACTTGCACATCATAGTGTTGTATTGAGGTGACATGCATGCCGGATAACGGGCGTGGGGTAGAGCACCATTGGGGATTGTGACTTGATCCGTCCCGCTTAATAAATAATACTACCTAATTGCTTGAAATTGAATTAACACCCTAATAAAGATATTAATTATCATGAACTCGACTGATTATCATGTTTTAGGCTTCATGCCGAATATTTGAATCCTTCAGGGATTGTTATCACTATTTTGGAAATACTGTGCATATTTTCATCTCTGACTAATGTTTTAAAATGATATTTTGCTACTCAGTATTTTTATAAGATTTAAAAACTTAAACAAAGCTTTAATGACATTTTATCTGTGAACTGTTATGATATTGTTGCCCAAGGGGCTTATATGCATTCGTGAATATGCATGAATCGGGTTGCACGCCGCAGCAGGAGTGATATTGATATTGCGCTTGGACTGTAGGAGCCCCTCTGGAGTCTGAATCCCCACAGTGAGCGTGGGCTCCTTTTTATGGATCGGGCTGTACATCACAGCGTCATATGCATTGCATTGCATACATACATTGGCTTTATTGTACTACGTGGCATGACATTTGGCACTCATTCATTACTGGCATACATGTGTTATCTACCTTATTGACCAGATACCCTGGTGGAAATTGTTAAAGAGTACTAAGCCCAAGGGGCTGATTTGAGTGCACACTTACACTGTTTGAGGTTGTACCCAGGTATTGATCAGTCAATAATGAAAGGAATAGAGGTTAAAAAGAGATTTCGAAATAATGTACTCATATATGTTAAAAAGGAATACTCTGAAAGTGTGCTTCAGTTTACAAGATGATTTTGTATGATTAAAGCATGAGATAATGCTTTGTATGGTTTTCTTTTCCTCAGAGTTATTTACTTTTATTACCGCTGAGTTCGAAGTACTCACTCGACTCCCTACATCATGTGTACAGATTCAGGTACTTGGAAGCTTAACTGAGCTTGATGCTGGTCTAGAGCTCCATTTGGGATCGTTAAGGTAACTGCCTGGTGTCCGCAGGACCTGACACTCCCCCTTACTTTCTTATTTTTAGACATTTCCGCATTTCAGACTTATTCAGTATACACTATTGTTGGTATTATGTTACTCAGTAGAGGCTCTCGACTCGTGACCCCCAGGTCTTGGGAAGTGTTGTGTTGATAGTGGAATATTTTTCATTATCTCGGTTAAACTATGCATTATATCTTGTTATTATTGATTTTGAAAACAAAATTATGAGTTGGGAGCTCGGTGTTGTGTGTAATTTGTCAGGCTGTCCTAGCAATGTGCTGGGGGCCATCACGACCGGGTTTTGGGGTCGTGACAAGTTGGTATCAGAGCCTAGGTTACTAGGCCTCATGAGTCTTGAGCCGATTAGTAGTGTCTCGCGGATCGGTACAGAGACGTCTGTATTTATCCTCGAGAGGCTGCAGACCTTTTAGGAAACACTTCACCTTCTTGGAATTCTTATCGTGTGTACTTGATTCAACTTGAGATATAATTCTTTAAATTCCTTCCACACATCGGTATGCGCATTGGAGCACTTAATATTATACTTGCCTTGATGGCTTGTGGTTCCCCGATCGAGGGGCGGGATATAATCTCCGTGATTTCATGTTGGGCCAGTCTGGAAGACTTGAGGCCGAATCTTCGCCTATGGCTTGAGCACTAAGGTGCTGACTTTGCGAGCTGGTATTATAAACTTATAAGTTCAGTATTATAACTAATTGTGGAGATGGTGACTGGATAGCTATGTAATGAGTATGTTAATACTGTGAGATATATCTACACGACCTTGGTAGTGACGAAAGAGTCTGCAAGATAATAGATGAACTGTTAAGTGTTTGATTTCTATTCTGATCTGTTATGTAGCCCCAAGTTATGGGTGCATGAAGAATATTTCCGTATCTCCTAGTTGGAAGGTTAAGTGCAATACGTGTGGCGGTATGAGTTCAAACTCAGGAAGAGATGACTGGGTTTTGTGTGCGACAGTGAAAGGTATGTTGAAATATCAAATTAAGGCGAAGCAGGTGGGCTATCTCCTGTGGGGTGTCCTTAAGTGGTATGATCCTTATGTGTAATTGAAAGGTATTTCCTATGTGTTATGATTCGAATGGGTGCAACGCAGGTCGATGTATCAATTTTTATAATATAATACATGTAGTATTGAGATTAATGTTGTTGATATACATTGTGATGTTTTGTCAAGTTGTAGACGTGTTGTTAGGATAGTTTTGGTGACTCTCGGGCAGGTGGATAGGCCCAATTACAAAGGAAACTCTGCCAAAATTTTTGAAAACTTTGTGACTTAGTAAAAATTTTGTCGTCTAAAGAGTGGGCTTGACTGTTAAGTGAGTAAATGTAAGAATTGCAGAAGAGTTAAAATTTCTAATGATTCGTGTCTCCACAAGCTGGTGAAAGAGTAAGTTTAATCTCAACATGTTATCACGACAACAATAGAGTATATGTGTTGTGATATATATGAGTTCGAGCTAAGTTGGGGAGGTTACCATTGATTAGCTAATTGCCCAATTATGTTCTATGTTGGTGTTGTCTTAAAGTATACTGGTGAACCAGTTCTGGTTGCAGAAATTGAGCCGAGAATGGCACGAGTAAAGCAAAATTTCGACAAAGGTTATGTGGTGCTTTCGTATATGTGAGAAAATAAATGAATGCTCAGCGTATAGAGAAGAAAGATGCTTGTATGTATTGAAAGGAGGTCATATCCTTCGACGTTAGAGTGCCAAAGATGCACATGTGGTTTTATTAGCTGAGCAGGCTAAATGCAAGTTGAATAAAGTGAATGACTCTTGAGAATGGTTTAAGATGTTCAAAATTTTACACGTAATAATCATATGTTCTAAGATGGTCTATGTGACTAAAGATAGTGTTTTCATTAAAAAAGATCAAAACTTGCGGTATATTGTGTTAACTACGGGATCCTAAGTATCAGTATCAGGAAAGTAGTGGTAACGAATTCAGATTCGCAAGAAGTGCTTCAAAACAAATTATTATGGAATGTGATATTTCTGGGAGACATTGGAGAAAGTATTCAGTGGCCTACGAGTGTTGAACAATGTGGCCTTATGTTTGAATCTCCTTTGGTGAGCCTGAATTGAGGCATTGTAATACTACGACAAGAGATAATATCAAATTAATGATGTAAACCAAATATGAAGGTTGCGATGGTTGTTCTTGTGCGTTGTGAGAAAAAGGGGAGTTATTATGGACCTTTGAAAGGTTATCAGACTAGTTCAGTGTGATTAGAATCGGCTTGAAGTCGATGGATAAATTTAATGTGATTAGTGGCTCTATATCAGGCCAGATGTGTGCATCTTTACAATGCGGTCCTTATGGAGGAGTAGTTAGGTTGATGCTTCATTGTCAGATATCTCGCATGGTGATGCATTATGCCGTGTGATTTGTGAAACGACTTGAGAAATTGTTATGTGTTGAGAATCCGCGTAGGAATAATGTTACCTGAGCAACTTGGCTCTTGAAATTCATATTTTTAAATCTCACCTTAGTTGTGCTTGAGTTTTGTAGTATATAACGCAAAATATCCCTCAGGGATGATATTATGCACCTAGCATGCTTATGACTGATATGCAGTATGTGATTATAATGGGCAGATTTGGCTCGATGTGTATCTTCTTATGTGAGACTATATATGGATCGGGTGGCACGCTGCCATGGGTATGTTATCTGGATCGGTTTGCACGCTGCAATAGTGTGAAATTGAGTATAGTTTTTCTATATACTATTTTGTATGCCTTGCTTCCTGTTTCTAAGGAAAGTTTGTATTAATGCGTGTAATTGATAATTCCTTCCAGGGTTCGTTTTCTTTTGTATTGCATTTGAATTGGTAGCCTATTGGCACATTGGGGCATCATATGCGACTTATAATTATGTCTGGAGTGGCTTATTGCCCGAACAATTCGTACTGGGAAAGACGAGATCATTGAAGTTGAGATCAGTGCAATCTGAGTATGTGGAGTGAAATTATAGAGCTAAGACCATTTCTTGGCTCAGAAGGAGGTGATAGTTCTTGTCAAGAGTATAGAACAAATAAATTGTTGTTTTGGTAGTAGTTATGGATATGTTTAGGTCTTATCCGCCGTGTCAGCATTGTAAGAATTTGAACAAGATCTGTGTATGTGATGCAGGGCATGGGATGTGCAGTGATTCCTCTTAAGTGACTGGATAAATGATCTTCGGATGATTAGGGAAAAAGGATATTGATAAGTGGAAGTGATTTGATGGAAGTATATGTCCCAAAAATGGATAATGTGATTAATCTGGGATGAGGTATGATGATTGCGTGCTGTATGGAGTTGGAGAACAGAGTTCTCATATTCTAGCTGAATGGTTGTGTTCCACATACCAGCGGGCGACTGGGAAGGATTGCTTTTTCTTAAGTTGTCCTTTATGAGGATGTGAGTATAGCGGTTTCTACCGTTGAGTCGGTTCCGGTATTGGGGGACTTTTCAGAGGTGTTCCTTGTGGCCGGACATGTCGCCGGACGAAATTATGGATTTTGTTATTTATTTAGTGACGAACACTGTATCGTATAACTCTTCCCTAAGTTATAGTAGCAGAAGAAACAGTTTTATGCTCTTTGGTGTTGAGTTGGTTGATAAGTCGATTGGTTACGTATTTAGCTTGAGTTAGCTTGGTTAGTCCTGAGTTGTACTGTTGAGGGATAAGTGTTTGATTGCTTTTAGACTTGTTAATGATTTGGGGAGAGCTATTTGTTGCTTTTCTGTACTGCGAGATGCCATAAATTGTTGGATGTAGGTACATGTAGTACGATTCTATGGAGGATTCGTGGAGAAAGTCGAGCGGGAAGAGTAGTTGGATGTCGCTCGATAATGTGGAATTAATTATGACCTTTCGGGGTAGATTCATATGTTCTATTCTATAATATGATACAAGGCCTCAGCTTTGTGATGTAATGGTACTGATGATCTTAAGGCAACTCTTCCATTTGAGTCATGTATTCCAATTTGGGTATGTTCAGACTATTCCTTATTGGTGCGTGGATGTTGCAAGTTGTGGCTTAGTTCTGTGATACGGTCCCATATCACCAGATTGGTGCGTTGAATTTAAGATAATTGTTGGGGTCATTAATGAATGCAAACATATGTAATTTTGATTGACTAGAGAGTTTAAATTGAGGGTTGCCACAAAAAAATCAGTAGTGGCATTAGTCAACAGGGAAATAGCCTTATGTATGGGTTATCACGTGTATTATTTACCATTGGCAATATATGAAATTATTGGAATAAAATTCTAGCTAATAAAAAGGTTTTCTATCGACATTTGGTTATCGTGGGCAGCTATTGTGAATGGAAGTTAACGCTGCATATGTTTGAGTTATGTGGTATATCAATGATTGCGGCCTAGGTTGCATGTATGGGTTATTACAGCTGGTTCAGTTCTATTCTGAGTAAAAATGTGTGGTTCTAATCTTGTGAAAGATTTTAGAAGGTGAAAGGTAGTTCTATGATTTATGGACTAGTTGGATTGTGAAATTTCAGCTAAGATGTGTTGTTGGACCTATATAAGATAGGGTGACATGTGATCGCCCCGAGTTATATGCAGGGTAAAGTTATTCAACTATTGGTTAATTTCTAGAGCAACTCTGGGTCCACTCGAGGACGAGCATTTATTTAAGTTGGGGAGAATGTGACGACCTGACCTGTCGTCACAGGTACTATCGCCTCGTTTCTCCCTTATTGTGTTACATTATGTTTCATTATCGGTATTGGGTGCGTTAGAATTTAATTGGAGTGATTTTATTAAGAAATGAGAAACTTAGTCCCTTTTAAGAAGGCTTAAGTTGGAAAAGTCAACTGGATAATGACCTATGAATTAGAGGGCTCGAAATCGAATTCTGATGATTCGATTAGCTCTGGATGATGAAATGTGACTTAGGAGCGCAATCGGAAGTAATTTTGGAGGTCCGGTGAAGAAGTTAGCCTATATTTGCGAAGCTAGTGTTTTGACGGATTCCGGTTGATAGGTAATATTTTGATCCGGGAGTCAGAATGGAACTCCGAGAGTTTCTGTAGCTTCGTTAGGTGATTTGGGATATGTATACAATATTTCAGGTCATTCGGATGTGGTTTTGTTGGGTTTTTTATCAAATGCGTATTTTAGAAGTTTTGGAAGAACATAGGAGAGAATTCGATGTAATTTGATGTTTTTTGTGTTGTTTTAGGAGTTTGTTGAATGTAACAAGTTTTAATAATGTTATTGGATATGCTGGCATATTTTATTGAGGCCCGGGGGGCTCGGAGTGATTCCGGATGGCTAACGAAAACTTGTGAAGTTGGAAAATTTCATAATAGACGATAGTCGTAATTGAGTGCGCATAAGACCTCACTTTGGACAATCATATCCACAAGTATATAAGGAGTTATGTGATGTACAACCCATCAAATTAAAGCACTTTGACTCTAGTTTCCAACTCTTCAAACCGTTCGTCATTTGGATATTCCTACCAGAATTTATCACCAAATCACCAAAGGTTCGCGGAGGACTGCACGGATGCGAAGCATCCGAGGTAGCATCCAAAAATAGGAGCAGGCAGTGAAGTGCTAGCATAGCATCCGAGCTCTTGAGAGGAGTTAAGTGGGGATGCAAAGCATCCAAGGCAGCATCCGAAATCCGAGATTTAAAACACAATTTCGGGGTTCATTTTCCCCATTTTCATTTGGACGAAAGTTGGGGTTCTTCTTCACCCACTCAAGAGCACCAAGTCCTACCCTCTTTAAGGTAAGTAATGCCATTATCTTGGTGTGAAATTCCATCATTCCTACACAAGTATTGATGAAATATACTTATAAAATCTTCGATTTTCAAGAAATTCCTTCAAGAACTCAAATGAGGGTTTTGCAAGATTTCGTCCAAAACTCCTACACCTTAGACTTACATATATGGAGTTATTATGGAATTATGAGTATGAATCAAGTATTACAACTTATGGTATAGTGATTGGAGACCATAAATTTCCAATTCAAATATAGGAACATGGTAGGGATTTAAAGGTTCTTAGTTGATAGAATATTTGTGGTTGGGTGTGAATGGTTGATCACACATGTGATGTTAGGAGTATAAATTGCTAAAGAATGATAGTGAGAGGAATTGTTTGTTAATGGTGATAGTTGGAGGAACCAATGTTATAGTTAAGAGGTGTAAATATTTATGCCTACAAGATGTTTGATAATAGGCCTAAATGGCACAAGTTATGGGATTTATGACTAATATTGGCCCTATTGAATGTTGTATTGTAGATTGAAGTTACATAATTGTATTGAAACATTGTAGTATCATTAAGGGGCGAATTTCAGATATGTATGGCTAAAACCCCGTCTTTTAGAAATCGAGCTTCATCGATGTTTGTATGATTTTTTGTCAGATTCGACGCACGACTGGGCCAGTTTGAGGAGCAAAGGCGTCGCGGGCTAGAGTTTTCGCCGGTTTGAGGTGGGTAATACTTGTAAATGATATCTTGAGGGTTTGTAAACCCCGGACTTGCACATCATAGTGCTGTATCCAGGTGACTTGCACGTCGGATAACGGGCGTAGGGTAGA
Source organism: Nicotiana noctiflora (assembly GCA_032618575.1). Taxonomy (NCBI): domain Eukaryota; kingdom Viridiplantae; phylum Streptophyta; class Magnoliopsida; order Solanales; family Solanaceae; genus Nicotiana; species Nicotiana noctiflora. The sequence goes on along the minus strand of JASVEL010011553.1, from coordinate 106,309 downwards.
GCACCGTTGGGGATTGTGACTTAATCCGTCCCTCTTAGTAAATAATACTACCTAATTTCTTGAAATGGAATTTACACCCTAATAAAAATATTAATTATCATGAACAGGACTGATTATCATGTTTTGAACTTCGTGCCGAATATTTGAATCCTTCAGGGGTTGTTATTACTATTTTGGCAATACTGTGTATATTTTCATCTCAGACTATGGTTTTAAAATGGTATTTTGCTATTCAGCATTTTTATAAGATTTGAAAACTTAAACAAAGCTTTGATGACATTTTAGTTGTGAGCTGTTATGATACTGTTGGCCAAGGGGCTTATATGCATTCATGACTTTGCATGGATCGGGCTGCACGCCGCAGCAGGAGTGATATTGATATTGCGCTTGGGCTGTGGGAGCCCCTTCGGAGTCTGAACCCCCACTGTGAGCGCGTGCGCTTTTGCATTGATCGGGCTGTACGCCACATCATCATATGTATTGCATTGCATACGTAGATTGGCTTTACTGTACTACGTGGCATGACATTTACCACTCATTCATTACTGTCGTACATGTGTTATCGTCCTTATTGACCAGATACCCTAGTGGAAATTGTTAAGGATTGCTGAGCCCAAGGGGCTGATTTGAGTGAAGACTTGCACTGCTTGAGGTTGTACCCAGGTATTGATCCGTCAATAATGAAAGGAATAGAGGTTAAAAAGAGATTTCTAAATAATCTACTCATATATGTCAAAAGGAATACCCTGAATGTGTGCTTCAATTTAAAAGATGATTTTGTATGCTTATAGCATGAGATAGTGCTTTGTGTGGGTTTTTTTTTCTCAACATTATTTATTTTTATTACCGCTGAGTTGGAAGTACTCACTCGACTCCCTGCACCATGTGTGCAGATTCAGGTACTTGGAATCCTAGTTGAGCTTGGTGCTGGGATCGTCGAGATAGCTGCCTGGCGTCCACAGGACCTAATACTCCCCCTTACTTTCTTATGTTTAGACATTTCGGCATTTCAGACTTATTCAGTATACACTATTGCTGGTATTATGTTACTCTGTAGAGGCTCTCGACTTGTGACCCCAGGTCTTGGGAGGTGTTGTGTTGATAGTGGGATATTTTTTATTATCTCGGTTAAACTATGCATTATATCTTGTTATTATTGATTTTGAAAAACAAATTGTGAGTTGGGAGCTCGGTGTTGTTTGTAATTGGTCAGACTGGCCTAGCAATGTGCTGGTCGGCATCACGACCAGGTTTTGGGGTCGTGACAGTTTTACTAAATGTAAGGCGTGGAAACTTTGCTGTCCAATGAGGTCTTCAAATTTGTAACGACTAAAAAAGGTTGTGGACAATAAAGAGTTAGGAATCAAAATTTGAGAGTTAAAAGGTACATCAAGACAATTAAAGAAAGAGTTTAAAGTATTGTGCATTGCTAGTGCATAGTTTCTTCAAACTATTAATTTAAGTTGATTTGTAATAACTGATATTTGTTGTATGCAATGATAGTTTAATTTAAGTTAGACCTGTAATAACATATAGTTATTATACTAACGTCTTCTAAGCCATAAGAATTTGGTAGAAATAAAGTATCGTTGATAAAGTTCTTAAAGCGATTTTTAAAAAATTGTTTTAAGGTATAGGACTATTTACGTTTTTTTTTTTTTTTTTTTTTTACTTTTTAGGTTATTAGCTATGATACTTAGGTTTTTTCATGGGGGTGTAGAAAGAAAAACACTAGTCCTTTGGCCTTTGTTTGTGGTCCAAAATTATATGCGGTAAAATTGGAGGGACCAAGTTTCGATCATTACGACACTTGATGAGCATGCTTCCAAAGCATCCAGACTATATCGAGATCCATACCCGAGAGGTTATTCACGTTGACCTCGGGGCAGTACAGATCAATAGTCATGGTAAAAAAGTGGGCATTTCCCAAGGAGCGTAACTAGAGCTGACAAAGTCAAGTAGGCTAGTTTAGACCCGTATCATGACATTAAATAGCTGTACCAGTTCCATATCTTTGTAATAAATGTATTTGTACTGTGTTAGAATTCCCCTTGATATATAAAGGGGATCCTTATCATTTTGTAGGGCATCTGATACACAATATTGAATATACAATAATATTCTCTCTGCTTTCTAACATAACGTATTCTCTCGATTTCACTACTTACATTTTTTGCTTACATTCGTAGTCTTCTATTTATCGTTCTTCATTTATTGTTTATTATTAATCATAAAGAGCCGCCATCACATCTCTCCTAGTTGTTAATCCTCCCTCAATTGCCCTTAGCCGAGCATCCAATTCGCCTTCGAGGCCCCGTGTACGCAAACTCGACGCCCTAACCTCCAGCTATTCGGTTTGATTATTACACCATATACTGGTTGTTATCTCATTTTCTAACTCTTTCACCTAGCATCAATTGCTGAAAAAACTAGCAGAAAAATAGATCACGTATTTTTAGAACTATACAATTATATCTAATTGTAATTACCATTTTCAAGGTAAACAGTTTGGTGCCCACCATGGGGCTAAAAATAATAGTGATTATTTTCTTGATAGTTCACCTCATAATGCAAGTTCCCTTTCACACTTTCGCTTGTCCAAGATCTTTGATTTCAGATCAAAATGTCTAACTTTGTAAACGCACGTGAAAACAAAAATCTTGAGGACCATGGAGAGAATGGTGTGGATGTTTCAGGTGTTGGTGTATCACCACGAAACCCTAAGACTGAGCCAGAACCAATCCCCGTTGATGTGGACTTGCACAACTCTCAACACGCCGAAATAAACTCTCATACCAACAGGAACATACACTAGGAAGAACAACAAGAATCTAAAAAAACCCCGGCTCAAGAAGAACTAGGGGTTAGCCTTCACGTTATCTTCAAAATATTACAAGCACATCATATGTGCGGTAAGAAAGATCTGCACATGGTGTTTATTGACTTGGAGAAAGCATATGACAAGGTCCCTAAGGAGGTGCTATGGAGATGTCTGGAGGTAAAATGGTTGCTAGTAGCTTATGTTAGAGCAATCAAGGACATGTATGATGGAGTTAAGACTAGGGTAAGGAGTCTTGGAGGCAACTTGAAGCATTTCCCGGTTGTTATGGGGTTACACCAAGAATCGGCGCTTAGCCCGTTCTTATTTTCCTTAGTAATAGATAAACTAACAGACCATATTCAAGGGAAAGTGCCATGGTGTATGTTATTCGCTGATGACATAGTCCTGATTGATGAGACGTGGGACAGTATTAATGGGAGGTTGGAGGTTTGGAGACAGGCTTTTGAGTCTAAGGGTTTCAAATTGAGATGGACTAAAATAGAGTACTTGGAGTGCATGTTCAGTGCCGAGTCGAGGTAAGTAGGCTTGGATGTGAGGCTTGGATCACAGGTCATCCCCAAGAGAGGTAGTTTCAAGTACCTTGGGTCGGTTATTCAAAGGTATGGAGAGATTGACGAAGACGTCACTTACCGCAAAGGAGTGCAGTGGACGAAATGAAGGCTAGCATTTGGAGTCTTATGTGATAAGAAAGTGCCAATGATACTCAAAGATAACTTTTATATGGTGGTGGTTAGACTGGTCCTGTTGTATGGGGCAGAGTGCTGGCCAGTTAAGAACTCTCATATCCAAAAGATGAAGGTAGCTGAGATGAGGATGTTGAGGTGGATGTGCGGGCACACGAGGATAGATAAGATTAGGAATGAAGATATTCAGGAGAAGGTGGGTATGGCCTCAGTGGATGACAAGATACGAGAAGAGAGGCTCAGATAGTTCGGGCACGTGCGGAGGAGAAGTCCGGATGCTCTGGTGAGGAGGTGTGAGCTTCTGGCTTTAGTGGGTACGAGAGGAGGCAGACGACAGCCTAAGAAGTAATGGGTAGAGGTGATCAGGCAGGACATGGCATGATTGCAAATTTTCGAGGACATGGTCCTTGATAGGAAGGTTTGGACGTCGAGCATTAGGATTGTTGGTTAGAGTGGTAGTCGTTCTTCTCTTTCTCTATTTCGGGCGTGAAGCGAGTTGAGTAGGATGATCCTAGACGGCTTGGGGTTAATGTAGAGTTCATTTTAACCTTACTATTTTATGTAGCTCTGGACCTTAGTTGCAGGTTATTGTTATTGCATGTCATCTATTCTATGGTTTTTTTGGATGATGTCATTATTGTATGGTTATGTTGACGTTACTGATGAATTGTCTTTTCTTGTTTTCTTATTTTGTTTTAATCTTCCTGAGCCGAGGGTCTATAGGAAATAGCCTCTCTATCGTATTAGGGTAAGGGTAAAGTTTGCGTATACACTACCCTTCCTAGACCCCACTTAGTGGGACTTTACTGGATCATCATTGTTGTTGTTAAACATGTGTGCGGTAAAACCGAGGGAGTTTATTTCCCACCATCGAGGTACGTTCGGAGTACCCTAAAGGCATGTCGAGGCCATCGTGATCAAGCTCCTTATCTCGTGTATAATTTGTTGCTCGATAGTGGCTCGAAGGTCAGAGGATCTGTCCGCAACCTAGTAGAAGTCACGCAGATGATAAACTCCCGAGGGGATAGCCAGAGCCAATAAATTATAATATGTGACGACCCGGCACGTCATCACATGAGTTACCGCCCCGTTTCCCTATATTATGTTCCTCTATGATTTAATATCAGTTTTTGAGTTGATCGGATAAAGTTGGATTGGTTTTAGTTGGGAATGAGCCACTTACCCTCTTGGAAGGAAGCTTGTTTTGGAAAAGTCAACCAAAAATTGACTATATAGTTTGAGGGCTCGAATATGAGTTCCGGTGGTTTGGTTAGATTCAACGATTGATTTTTGACTTAGGAGTGCAATCGGAATCGAATTTGGAGGTCTGGTGTAGAATTAGGCTTGAATTGGCGAAGTTTGAATTTTGGTGAATTCCAGTTGATAGGTGAGATTTTGATCCGGGGGTCGGAACGAAATTTCAAGAGTTGCAGTAGATTTGTTAGGTAATTTTGGATATGTTTGAAAAATTTAGGTCATTCAGACATCGTTTGGTTGGGTTTTTGATCGAATGTGAGTTTCGGAAGTGAATCCATGGTGAATTGATGATTTTTACGTTACTTGACGTATTTTGATGATTGGAATAAGTTCGTATGGTTTTTTTGGGTAGGTTGGTCTTTTGGGTTGAGGTTTCGGGGGGCTCAGGGTGATTTCGGGTGATCAAATGGGCTAATTTTGAATTTGGAATATAGTAGATTTTTCAACTATGTGTTGCAGACAGTTTCTTCAGTGCGTTTGCATGGGGTGTAACGCGAACGCACAGAGTAAATTGGAAGGGGAAATTAGCCTTCGCATTCGCGTAGGTAATGTCGCATTCGCATAAGTATGGAATTTGGGTCTTCGCATTCGTGTGAATGTGAACGCATTCGTGTAGGCCTGTGAGGTTGGCCATCGCTTTCGCGGGAGGAAGCCACGCGTTCGTGTAAGAGCGTCTGGGGGCCCAACTTGGTTAATGCATCACGTTCGTGATGGTTGTGCTGCATTCCCATCTAAATCTACGTGTTCGCGTAGGGTTAAAATGGTTAGTGGTATTTCTGTTCATCGCGAACGTAAGAGGACACTCGCGTTTGTCTATAAGGAATAGATGGGCGTCAGAAGGCTTTTTAATGAAATTTCATCCGCGACCTATTTCATATTTCCTCTATTTTTGCACCACCTTGAGATCTTTTTGGTAGATTATGAAGGGGATTTCGATGGGAAGTGATTGGAGGTAAGTCTCGTGGCCTAGAAACACCATTTAATTGAAGATTCATCCTTTAATTCTTAGAAATTTGGGTAAAAATTAAAGAAACTAGGGCTTGGCTTTTGGAATGTAAATTTGGAATTTGAAGGGGCATTTGAACTTCGATTTTGATGAATTTCATATGTACGGACTCGTGGCGAGACGAGGAATCCGGTGATGTGAATTTCATAATTTTTTTAGAAGAGGGCCTGAGGCTCGGGTTTTGCTAACTTCATATTTTTGGGTGTTTTTCGAGTTCTTTCAATTGGGTTATGTCCCGGTAGCTTATTATAACCCATTCCTTGTGGTATTGGACAGATTCTGCACTCGAGGAGGTCGATTTGCTAGGAAAGCGCAAGGCGAGCTAGGATTTCGGCAGGCTTAAGGTGAGTAATGGTTATGAATGATGTACTGAGGGTTTGAAACCGCGTAATTGCATTATGTGGTGCTATGTTGAGATGAGATACGCATTGTATGATGAGCATGGTGATATTACTGCTAGGTATTTGGACTCGGTCCATCCCGATTGATGACTCTACTGTATATTTTGACTGAGACTGAGCTTATGTCCGTATATTTTGGGCCAGTTGCCATGTTTGGGGCCTTGTGCCGATCTGTAGAACCCTTAGGGAGCATGTTGAGCTAGTTGACCTCACTTTACCTATTGAACACATACTCTTAGTCATGTCCTTAACTGCAAAACATAATATGAACCGGTCTTAGCAATTTGCACTCTAAATGGGAAATACCTAGGGTTGAATACCCTGTCTTAGTTGAGTGGGCCCAAGATGCAAAGTCTATATTGACTGAGAGGGGTCAAAGACCCCATAGTGAGGGTATTTGATATATATCGGATCGGGCTGCACGCTGTAATAGTGTATACATATACATATATGGGTCGGACTGCGCGCCGCAGTAGTATATTATATAGATTGGGCTACATGCACAGTGATATATTATATGGATCGGATTGCACGCCGCAGTGATATATTATGTGGATCGAACTACACGCCGCTGTATTATTGCACATGGGATGAATGATACGCTCAAATTACACTTTGATAATTAGTGTAAGGTGGTCAGTGTCAAATATAGTAACCCAACCAGGTTGGGGTCGAATCCCATAGGGAATAGGTGTGAAACGATTACTGGAGTTAGTGTGTTACCCGACTAGAATCTTAAATCTATTCCGTTAGTAGTAACATGAAAATGTTGTAAGAGTAGTAGAGTATGAGTGAAAGTTGTCTTAGAGTAATAACTAATTTGAATGCTTGATGAAGTAATTAATAAGGTTGATTAAACCAAGGTTGTGTTCCCATAAATGTAGTGTAATGCTATCGGTGTTAATATGATATATTTGTAATGGTTGGTTATTGATATGCAATTGATGTATATGCAACTACCCAATATTTCACAATACTTGAAAAGTATTTCCTCTCTTGCTTTTTCCCAAAAGTCTAAGAGTCACAATTTATAACAATTAATAGATGCCAAATAAAACCCACTTATCCCTAAGCGATTCTATTAAACGAGGTGTAAGGCCTCAAGTCTTTGTTATTTACTTCTTCCAAAATCTAACTCACTTTCCAAGCAAAGTAAGACTTAAATGACTTTTGTCAATGTTTGCAACCACCAACAATAAATGAAGAATCAGAAGTAAAGAAATATCAACCAACCATTATGCATATATTCAATGTTAAACACCTATTTACATAACACCCATTTAGGGTTCACAACCTTAGTATTTACGTTTAGCCACACATGCTAAAATACAAAATACAAGGTGTAATAAATGTCATAAATGCTTACAAAGTAAGAGAATCTTCAACCAAAAGCTTCCAAAAAGATGAAGTATTAAAGTCTTGGAGTCTAGTGTAATGTCTGGACAAGATATCCCCACATAAGATTCTAAAAACTATTTATAGAGGGACCAAATTCGGACAAAAATCAGACAAGTTTACCCTTCCAGGTCAGCTTTGCGACCGCAGATCTGTTGCATAACAGGTCTGTGGTCCGCATATTGAGAGGCGGCATCGTAGATTAAAAACCCTAGATGCCAGTTCTTCCGTTGCATTACCATTCCGCGGTCTATATAGTGATTGTGCGACCGCAGATGACACCGCATAATTGACTCCTGGGTTTTCTTCTTGTTCATTTTGCGGCAATAATGCGGTCTGCATATTTACTATGCAATCGCAGAATGCGTCGCATTCTTCACATGGCTTTTAGCTCCAGACACTGTTTTGCTCTACGATTTGGTGCGCAACTATGCGGTCCGCATGTGCAATCTGCGACCACAGATTGGTCCGCAGACTTGCCTTTGTGCAATACTTTGCCCTTTTCTTGTCTTTTTGCTTCCATTTTCGTGTCTTTGGTCTTTTCTTCCTCTTGATCTATAAGAGCACAAAATCACATATGTATGGACTAAATTTTGCAATAAAACAAGCTAATATCTAAGCAATTAGTATGTAAATGTGACGAATTTCTCCGGCACATCAACATCCCCAACTTAAATTCTTGCTTGTCCTCAAGCAAGTAGAACATACCTATGCTAACTTTATTCACAAACAAAAACAATAATGACACAAGATAGTGTTCATTGCCAGTTTTTCAAGCATGTACTTAAACAATCGCACCACTCCTCCCAGACTAGAAGTATGCATATAGAAACGGACCAATCATGCAAGCTCTAAGCCTCATATTGTGACTAAGTGTTACCCTCAGCTGAATGCATTTTCGTTTGACTCAAAAAGGTTCAACTTAGTTAAATTCCGCAGTTCATGCACTCTCACCAGAAATGATGTCCCAAACTCACAATATTTACAACATTTACAAGGACAACTAAAAAAGAACACTCACGCTCAGAAGGAACTTCAGGTGCCATAACATGTCATACTATAGGCTTGCCTTTATTTTAATTCGCCACTTATTCAAGAATGATCGGTTGGAGGTCCCACAAGGACTTTTTAGGCTTGTTAATGAAGGTTTAGGGAAGGTCGGATAAGCATTTGGGTACAAGTGACTTCACCCTCCTTGAACATTACTCGCAAGTGCCATTCTTTTGCACTTTGATTCTCTTCAACCCTCATAACCTCATTAGTATCTAGTTCCCAACATGGACCCACCTTACATACCTCCTTTTACTTTTCTATTCAAAGCTCCACAATTTATGTACATATACATGATACACTTTCTTTGAGGTATGTGGTCTTGGACTCAATGCACAACCTTATCCATTTCTACTTTTACCCCACCCCCAACTTAGGCTTTTAGCCTCATTCTTAATGTTCAAGGAGGGTCAGGTTCAAGAGAGGGATTTTCTTCGCAAAAGGGAAAGGTTTGTAATGAGTTAGCCAAAGAAAGGTTTAAATGCTCAAAATGGGTTCTAGTGATATGATCTGTACATGGGAGGCTCGAAAGGCTAAAGTGGTTATACCAATAAATCAAAGAATGCCTAAGATCATCCCTCCAACCAAACATACTATCATTAGTATTGAAAGACCAACCAGGAAAGTTCTAGATGACAGAAGTAGACACAAGAATTATATACAAATAGAGAGCTCGCACACACATCATACATGAACTGCTTTATTCACATTGTTTAGCACTTTCAAGCAACTATTTTGCAATTCAAAGCTTTTATGGGCTGCAATAGAGTCATAGAATGAGCCTGAGATTCACAGAATTGGTCATAGAGACAAGTTCTCTTCAGACAGTCATCAATCTATCTATCATTGGGACGAGTCGATAAAGATGACTATAGGAGGATATGTGCTATGTACAGATACACATGCTTGACACTGAGCAACTCCACTAAACTGATCACATTGATTTACACCCAAGGTTCTGATTCTACTATTACACTCTTGGAAAAGAATCAGACAAAGAAAAACCAAGAGGAATTGATTTACTAACTAATCAACACAAACGGATCAAAACGTCATAGAAACATTGCTTTTTATACCAAAGTCGTACCAATGTACATCACTATATACAAGACAAAAATCACACCAAGGTACGCCACCCCCAACTTAAAAAGATGCATTGTCCCCAATGTATAGAAGTAAAAAGCAGAGTTTGAGGGAAGACTCCCCGAGGCACACTAAGTGCTATGGGAGTCGGCAGATGGCTGAGTGCCGGGGTGATCACCCTCCGGTGTAGCTGTGAGGACTAGTGTGGGCTCGGTCGAGAGTGTGACCTCTGCTGCTGGTGGATGCTCTAGTGTAGGAGACAAGACTGGCACTGGAGCTGGAACTAATGCTGGAGGTACTGTGTCCTCAGCTGGCACCTGAGAGCTGCTGGATGCATCAGCTATAGAAGGGGCTGCTACATAAGCTGTGGGCCACCCTCTATCTATCAAGGATCTCTGCAGGGAAACCTCAATTTGTGCACGCTCGTCCTCATCAGCAGCATCATCATCCTGAGGTGAATCTGGAGCAGCTGCCTTCCCCTTATCAACAGGCTGAGGGGCTTCATCACTGGAGAACCTCGAGCTATCTTCTTCATCTTCACTCTCACTCTCTCCATCATCCTCCTCATCAGAGGCAATGTCAATCGGGCCCGTAGGAGTTAGGGCATGGAGTCTCCAGGAGTAGGGATGATAGGGTCGGCCATCAAGTTGGTGAAATCAAGGCCTAAATCTGGCACCACATCTATACCCTTGTCACCCGCCATAGGAAAGAGGGATGAAATGTCTAAGTCCAAATTTTGCATCTTTTGGAAGTCGACTTTCATAGAGGCAACCTCCTTCTTGAGGTCGTGCAAACCACTTACTTCTCCCCGTTCCACCTTCTCTACCCGTAATTCAAGTCCCAGCAGCTGCTCTACGTATGATGCCTGTTTCTGCTGAATGTCTGTTATAGCTGACTGCATGGGAGTGAGGGCCTGCTTGATCAAATTGGGCAAAGTCTTCACAAGCTGGTCAACCTTGGCATTTGCATGTGTAGCTAATAGACCAAGCTTTAATACTGCTGGAGTAGCCTGTGAGGTCTGAGCAGTGGTAGCAGTAGTCTGGGCAGTGGTGGAAGTGGGATCCGTCGGAGGAGTGGAGGACTGTGCAGCATCAGCCTAAGTGACAAGAGGTTGGGATGAAAGGAGGTCCTCCTGAACTATTGTCACATGGGGTATCAGAGCATCACCAAGGCGGTTGATATCTATGATCCCCTGCTTCTGACCTGTAGCATCCTTCTGGAGATCAACAGGAACTTGAGCCGCATAGCATAGGGCAGTGATCAAGGATGGAAATGGGAGAGAAGTGGCATCTTGCATTGATCGTCGACCCATCTCTTGACAGATTATCTCCCCCACATTCACTTTGATACCCTGCATTATACAAGCAATTAGGAGGTCCTTCTTAATGGCAATATCAGTGTCATGATTGGTTGGGATCAGCCTGGATGCAACAAATGCAAGCCAGTATCCTCCCTCTCGTGAGAAGCTCTCCTTGTAAATTTTCCACCTGGGTTGTATCCATGCAGGGGTCCCAATTGCTATGACTGAGGCAATCCAACTCCTTTCACCCTCCTTGTTGGCGAATTTAGCTTTGTACTCTGCTGTGGATGTGTCCTCTTCCCATTCTGGGACAAGAATCCGATTGATGGCCTTGGCACTACACTTGACTGTGAAGCCCCTAACATCCACCTTATGAAGGTACATCTTCTGCTGATTATGGTGCTTGGTTCGGGAAGCTCCGTAGTTGGCATGGAACTCCCGAACTAGTGACTCATTGTATGTGGCAGGAGGTTCAGTGAAACCCATCCATTACCTCCGCTTAAGATTTGCAAGGATGTGCGGGTATTTGTCCTTAAGGCCATTGAGACTCAATTGCTTTTCCGGAAGGAGTTTTCTCCAAGCCAGCCCAGCTTTGTATTTTTCCCTTGAGCCCTCAATGCCCCAGCGGAGATGGTACGCAGTGCCTTCAGCTGCTTATTTTCTTTTGGCTTCAGCATGTATATTAACCCCAGGCACAATATCTACTTCCTCATGTTGGGAGGCTGATTCTTGTGGCGAGTCCACTCTTTGTCTTTTGGCCACAAGGGGCTTGGTTGCAAGTCGTTTCTGTCCGGGGGCCATATCTGCAAAGAATGCACTATTAGTACAGACACCAGGAGAAAAGATAGGAAGGAAATGAGCTAAGTACATAGATATGTGGTGAACTATGCGATCGCAGAACCATTCTGTGGACCGCATAGTCATCGCAAAAATGCAAGCTTGAGAACAGTGTCAATCTGCGATGATATCTGTGGTCGCATAACCACTATGCGGACCGCAGACATATCACAGAATGAACATTTGATGAGCTAGAAATTTCCAAGTCTCTGTTTCACTCTGCGGTGGGTTTGCGGACCGCAGATTAATTCTGCGACCGCATTCTCCACCGCATTTTTTCCAGTTGAAGAAGTCACACAAGTGACGAGTATGCGGTCATTCTGCGGACCACAAATAAATTATGAGATCGCATATTGACCGCAGATGTCGTCGTCCCCAACTGACCTAGGGTTAGGTGTGCGATGAAAATGCGGTCCACATATTAGAAATGCGGACCGCAGAACCAATCGTTCTAAGACAGGGGTCCTATTTTTCATCCATGGCTACCCTATTCTCCTACCAATTCCTTCCCCACAGCATGCTTAGACCCAAATCAACCCTATTTTAGCCATTCAACCAAACCAATGACGAGTCCCCAATTTTTTTTTGTTTTTTAAACTCTAACGACAGATATGGAAAAAGGAAGTACATACCAGATGAAGAGCGTGAAGGTCAGTGGAGAACTTGGTGATTCGCCTTTGCGTGGGTTCGATCTCGCCTCACTTCTCTCATTTTCTTTTTATTTTTCTTTTTCTTTTTCACTCGTTTTTTTTTGTTCTGTACTGAAGCGTAATAGGAATGTACCTGGGAGATATGCAGACTCGCGATGACCAATCTGCGGACCACTCTACGGTCGCAGATCTGACCTGCGGACCGCATAATGGTCGCATTCTAACAACAAACAAAGCAAATCTCAGTTCATTCTGCGATCTATTCTGCGGTCACAAAACTAACAAACGCACCGCAGACCGGTCGCATTTAAGCACCCACTTTGGCCAACTCTCTATTTCATTCTGCGGTGGATCTGCGGACAGTAGATCAATTCTGCGACCGCATTTCCACCACATTTTTCTCAACATGTTGTCCCTTCTTCTGCTCATGCACGTGCACCAAGTATTGAGACATTTTGGGCTCCCTACACTTCAACAGATGTTGTAAAGAAGACAAATAAATAAAGAAAATACAAAAAGAAAGACGTTGTTACCACCCATGGGTTGCCTCCCATGCAGCGCTTGATTTAACGTCGCGGCACGACGGGACTGATTGCTTCAATTTCACCCATTGGATGGGTAAGGACCATCCTTGAGAGCCATCTGCTCTACCACATTCTTTTCACCATCAATGCCCAAGTAATGTTTGATGCATTGGCCATTCACTCTAAATGTCCTGAAACCGTATGTTGTTTCCAATTCCACCGCTCCATATGGGGAGACATTCACCACTTTAAAGGGGCCGGACCATTTCGATTTAAGTTTGCCCGAAAACAATTTTAGCCTTGAGTTAAAGAGTAAGACCAAATCACCCGCCTTGAACTCTCTTTTCAAGATCTTTTTGTCGTGGACAAACTTCATCCGTTCTTTTTACACAGCTGCGCTCTCATAGGCATGGAATCGGAATTCTTCCAGTTCATGTAATTGCATTAGCCTCAAGTTCGCAGCCTCAGCCCATTCCAAATTTAGCTTCTTTAATGCCCACATGGCTTTGTGCTCTAGCTCAACTGGTAGATGACATGCTTTACCAAAAATGAGTCGGTAAGGAGAAGCACCAATAGAAGTTTTGTAGGCCGTGCGGTATGCCCACAATGCATCATCTAATCTTCGTGACCAATCAGTCCTATTTGCATTCACAGTCTTGGCTAGAATATTCTTGATCTCTCGGTTGGAGACCTCCACTTGATCATTCGACTGCGGATGATATGGTGTGGCTACCTTGTGTTTGATTCCATACTTCTCAAGTAGCCCCGCAAACGCTTTGTTGCAAAAGTGTGATCCACCATCAATAAGAACGGCTCTAGGGGTGCCAAACCGAGTGAATATGTTCTTCTTCAAAAAGGCGGTCACACTCCTTGCCTCATTGTTTGGTAAGGCAATGGCTTCAACCCATTTGGAAACGTAGTCCACTGCCACCAAGATTTACTTCATTCCATAAGAGCTCCCAAAGGGGCCCATGAAATCAATTCCCCATACATCAAAGATTTCTATCTCCATCACATATTGCATTGGCATTTCACGCCTTTTGGAGATTGAACCTTGCCGTTGACATTGATCACAAGCTTTTGCAAATTGGTTTGCATCATGGTAAATGGAAGGCCAGTAATAACCACACTCAAGAAACTTGGCCGCCGTTCTATTGCCTCCATGATGTCCCCCAACCGGTGAGTCATGACATGCCTTGAGGATTGGCATAATTTCTTCTTCTGGTACGCACCTCCAGATGATGTTGTCAGCACACACTCGAAACAAATAGGGTTTCTCCCAATAGTATTGCCGACAATCCCTCAAGAACTTTTTCTTTTGATGAGATTCTAACCCTTCCGGAATGAGATCGCTCACCAAGTAATTTGCTATGTCGGCATACCATGGAGAAAAGGTATTGGAGAGTGCCAAGATATGCTCATCGGGGAATGAATCATTTATGTCAAGCTCTTCCTTAGGTCTCCTCACTTCCTCAAGCCTTGACAAGTGATCCGTAACTTGGTTTTGTGTATCTTTGCGATCTTTGACTTCAAAGTCAAATTCCTGCAACAAGAGAACCCACCTAATTAGTCGAGATTTTGCATCTTTCTTCGCCATGGATATCGAAGAGCCACATAATCTGTGTAGACCAACACATTGGACCCCAACAAATAGGCCCGGAACTTCTCAAAAGCATACACAATGGCAAGAAGTTCTTGATCAGTGATAGTGTAGTTCATTTGCGCCCCATTGAGAGTTTTGCTTGCATAATAGACCGGATGAAGTATTTTGTTGTGGTGTTGGCCTAGCATTGATACAATTGCTACACCCCTGGCATCACACATGAGTTAGAAAGGAAGAGTCTAATCGGGAGTGACAATAATAGGTGTCGTGGTGAGATTCAACTTTAATTCCTCAAATGCTTTGAGGCACTTGTCATCAAACACAAATTTTGCATCCTTCTCAAGAATGTTGCACATGGGGTGTGCAATCTTGGAGAAGTCCTTGATGAATCTCCTATAGAATCCAGCGTGGCCCAAGAATCTTCGAACACCTTTTACCGAAGTGGGTGGAGGAAGTTTAGAAATGATCCCTATCTTTGCCCGGTCAACCACAATGCCATGCTTAGAAATCTTATTCCCCAACACAATACCTTCATCCACCATGAAGTGACATTTCTCCTAATTTAGCACAAGATTCGTCTCCTCGCATCTCTTAAGCACTTGTCTAAGATTTGCAAGACAATGCTCAAAAGAATCACCTACAACCGAGAAATCATCCATGAAGACCTCTAGAAAATCATCCACCATGTTGGAGAAAATGGACATCATGCATCTTTGAAAGGTCGTCGGAGCATTGCACAACCCAAATGGCATCCGACTAAAAGCAAATGTCCCATAAGGACAAGTGAATGTTGTTTTCTCTTGATCCTCCAATGCGATGTTGATTTGGTTGTAACCGGAATACCCATCAAGAAAACAATAGAATTCTCTTCCCGCTAGCCGATCAAGCATTTGATCAATAAAAGGCATAGGGAAATGGTCTTCGCAAGTTGCACTATTGAGCTTCCGATAATCCATGCACACTCTCCACCTGGTCACCGTTCCTGTTGCGATGAGCTTAATTTTTTCATTTTCAATCACGGTTATGCCTCCCTTCTTTGGTACACATTGCACTGGGCTCACCCAAGAACTATCGGCAATTGATTAAACAACTCCGGCATCTAACCACTTAATTATTTCCTTCTTCACTACCTCTTGCATTTAAAGATTTAATCGTCTTTGATGCTCCACACTTGGTTTAGTGTCATTTTCCAATTGGATCTTGTGTTCATAAATACCCGCGGGAATGCCACGGATGTCGGCAATTGTATACCAAATAGCTTGCCTATGCTCCTTTAAGACTTCTAATAATTGCTCCACCTGCACATCATTCAACAAAGAAGAAACAATTACGGGTAAAGTATCACTAGAGCCAAGAAATTTATACCTTAGGTGCGGAGGAAGTGGTTTGAGCTCTAGTTGTGGTGGCTCAATGATTGATGGCTTTGCGGGGGGAGTAGCTCTATTCTCTAAGTCAAGAGAAAGCTTTGCCGGCGTGTAAGAGTACGATCCAAGACCCTCCAATGCATTTACCGACTCTATGTACCTATCCATGTCTTCCCGATCAAAATTTACCAAGATAGACGCCAATGCCTCACCAAGGCATTGTTCTTTAATTTTCAATTCCACGTCATCCTCGATCTCATCAACCGCTTCTATCATAGAAATGCTCTCATATTCATGGGGCAACTTCATGCCCTTGCTTCCTTGAAATGTAACCTCTTCATCATTCACCCGAAATTTAATCTCATTCCGCTCCGAATCCATGAGTGATCTTCCCGTGGCTAAGAATGGTCTCCCCAAAATGATAGGGATTTCTTTATCAACCGCACAATCAAGAACTACAAAGTCTGCGGGCAAATGGAATTTCCCCACTTTCACTAGTACATCATCAACAATTGCTACCGGTCGTTTGATGGAACGATCGGCCATTTGCAATCTCATGCTTGTTGGTCTTGGCATACCCAATCCCGCTTGCTTATAAATGGCAAGTGGCATCAAGTTTATGCTAGCTCCATTGTCATATAGGGCCCTTGCAAATTCACGCGCCCCAATAGTACAATGTATGGTAAAGGCTCCCGGATCCTCCTTCTTTTGGACCGGAGCCGTGGAAATAATAGAACTAACCTGGTGAATCATGTTTACCACCTCATGCTTTGTGGTCTTCTTTTTGGTGATAAAATCTTTCAAGTACTTAGCAAACCCCGACATTTCTTGAAAAGCTTCCACAAAAGGAATGTTCACCGTCAATTGCTTGAGAATGTCGTACAACTTTTCAAGTTTGCTATCATCGATCCTTCTTGCTAGCCATTGAGGGAATGGAGGAGAAGGCCTAGGAAAACGTGGAAGAGGTTTTGATAACACTTTCCCCTTTTCCTTTTCGTCTTCTCGATCTTCTTGTGGTTCTTTAGCTTTTTCCGGAACTCTTTCAACTTCAACAACCTTAGGTTCTTCAATCACAACAACCTTTTGTTTTTCAACCCCACCTTTTTGCTTGGTCTCCACATCTTCAACCATGTGTTCACTCTCTCCAGTTAGCACTTTTCCACTCCTAGTGGTGATTGCCATGACGTGAGAGGTTGGACCACTTTGACTACCTCTTGGGTTTGCAATCGTGTCACTAGGGAGTGTTCCTTTTTGCTTGGGGTTTTGCTCCTTGGAGAGGTCTCTTATTTGCATCTCCAATTTTTGGATGGAGGCGGTATGAGAGCCAACGACCTCGGCCATGTTCTTCATTGAAGCATCAGACTTTTCTTGATTTTGTAGCACTCTCTCAAGCATAGCTTCCAATTTTGAATCATTTGAGGACCATTGGTTCGAATGTTGCCCTTTTGGAGGAACATAGGGATTTTCACTCCGGTTAGAAAAGTTGTTGTTGTTGCCCCAATTTTGTTGTTGTGAACAACCTTGGTCATACCTCCATTGTTGGTTGCCTTGCCCTTGCGGGTTTGGCCTCCATTGGTTTTGTGATCCTTGACCTTGATAGTATTGCCTTTGGTACCCTCCTTGGGGGTTGTTGATGTAATTAGCCTCTTCAAAATCTTCATTAGGAATGGGTGGCATATCCTCGACGATGTTGACCTTCTTCATTTGATTTTCCGTGAACAACTTGGTCAACACATTAACATTTGTGGCTAACCCCGCAATGATTTGGTCTCTCTCTTGGTTTTCCTTGATCAAATTTGTCAAAGAATGAGACCCATAAGCTATTCCACCGGATGTATCCTAAGAATGCCATGCTTGATTATGTTTGGCCATCTTGTCGAGGATTTGAGCCACCCTAGCAAAAGACTTATCCATAAAAGATCCATCAGCCGCATTCTTCGCAATGGCTTGGTTCATGGGATCAAGACCCATGTAGAACTTCTCAAGCAAGATAGAATCGGGGAATCCGTGATTTGGCAACCTCACCAAATATAGTTTGAAGCGATCCCATGCCTCATGTAAATGCTCCCCTTGTTGTTGCTTAAAGAAGAAGATTTTGTCTCTAAGCTCGGACTTCTTGCTTTGTGGGAACCATTTTGCTAGGAATGCCCGGACAAGTTTGGGACATGATCGGATTGAATTGGGTGGCAACTTTTGGAGCCACCTCCTTGCATCACCGGCCAATGAGTACTTGAAGACTCTCAACCTTAAACCATCTTCCGAGACATTGGTTTGTTTGTGCATAGCACACACTCCCAGAAAATTCCTTAAATGTTGAGTTGGGTCGTCATCGATGGAATTCCTGTAAAACCCTTCCGCTTTGAGCATGAGGATTAGACCATGATCCACCTTAAACGTTGAGGCACCAACAGCAGGGGGTACGATTGCATTTGTGTCATCGATATATTCATCGATATCCACAAAAGGATTTTCCTCCCCTTCGTCCTCGTAGTCAGACATTGTAGCCTAGACCACCAACAAAAGCAAGCAAAGTGTGATGTAATAGAATTAGATATCAAGTAAAGTACACAATAATGAGTAATTTCAAAACCGTATTCCCCGGCAACGGTGCCAAAATTTGACACGCTCAAATTACACTTTGATAATTAGTGTAAGGCGGTCGGTGTCAAATATAGTAAGCCAACTAGGTTGGGGTCGAATCCCATAGGGAATAGGTGTGAAACAATTACTGGAGTTAGTGTGTTACCCGACTAGAATCTTAAATCTATTCTGTTAGTAGTAACATGAAAATGTTGTAAGAGTAGTAAAGTATGAGTGAAAGTTGTCTTAGAGTAATAACTAATTTGAATGCTTAATGTAGTAATTAATAAGGTTGATTAAACCAAGGTTGTGTTCCCATAAATGTAGTGTAATGCTATCGGTGTTAATATGATATATTTCTAATGGTTGGTTATTGATATGCAATTGATGTCTATGCATCTACCCAATATTTCCCAATACTTGAATAGTGTTTCCTCTCTTGCTTTTTACCAAAAGTCTAAGAGTCACAATTTATAACAATCAATAGATGCCAAATAAAATCTACTTATCCCTAAGCGATTCTATTAAACGAGGTGTAAGGCCTCGAGTCTTTGTTATTTACTTCTTCCAAAATCTCACTCACTTTCCCAAGCAAAGTAAGACTTAAATGGCTTTTGTCAATGTTTGCAACCACCAACAATAAATGAAGAATGAGAAATAAAGAAATGTCAACCAACCATTATGCATATATTCAATGTTAAACACCCATTTACATAACACCCATTTAGGGTTCACAACCTTAGTATTTAAGTTTAGCCACACATGCTAAAATACAAAATACAAGGTGTAATAAATGTCATAAATGCTTACAAAGTAAAAGAATCTTCAACCAAAAACTTCTAAAAAGATGAAGTATTAAAGTCTTGGAGTCTAGTGTAAAGCCTGGACAAGATATCCCCACATAGGATTCTAAAAACTATTTATAGAGGGACCAAATTCGGACAAAAATCGGTCAAGTTTACCCTTCCAGGTCAGCTTTACGACCGCAGATCTGTCGCATAAGAGGTCTGCAGTCCAAATATTGAGAGGCGGCGTCGCAGATTAAAAACCCTAGCTGCTAGTTCTTCCGCCGCATTACCATTCCGCGGTCCGCATAGTGATTGTGCGACCGCAGATGACACCGCATAATTGACTCCTGGGTTTTCTTCTTTTTCGTTTTGCGGCAGAAATGCGGTCCACATGTTTACTATGCGATCACAGAATGCGTCGCATTCTTGACATGGTTTTTAGCTCCAGACACTGTTTTGCTCTGTGATTTGGTGCGCAACTATGCGGTCCGCATGTGCAATCTGCGACCACAGATTGGTCCGCAGACTTGCCTTTGTGCAATACTTTGCCCTTTTCTTGTCTTTTTGCTTCCATTTTTGTGTCGTTGGTCTTTTCTTCCTCTTGATCTGCACATAAAATCACATAAGTATGGACTAAATTTTGCAATCAAACAAGCTAATATCTAAGCAATTAGTATGTAAATGTGCCGAATTTCTCCGGCACATCAAAGGAGCCCCTCCGGAGTGTGTGCACACCCTCACTAAGGGCAGTCGACTATCATTATTGGATCGGGC
Source organism: Nicotiana noctiflora (assembly GCA_032618575.1). NCBI lineage: Eukaryota > Viridiplantae > Streptophyta > Magnoliopsida > Solanales > Solanaceae > Nicotiana > Nicotiana noctiflora. The sequence goes on along the minus strand of JASVEL010011553.1, from coordinate 86,172 downwards.
TGCGTGCCACAACATTAGATACTATATTGGATTGGGCTGCACTCCACAACAATATTAGGTGTGGATCAGGCTGCACGCCGCAATAATGTTGGTAAATTTGTTGGACTGTAGGAGATTTTTACCAGTTTTTCCCTGATTAGTGGTTATTTATTGCCTTTACTGTTGGTTATAGAACTATGTAGTGTTCTTACATGGTTTATTTCTTTCAGTTGTTATTTAATGCTATTACTCACTGAATTGGAGTACTCACTATACTCCCTACACCTTGTTTGCAGATAGAGGGATCCCGTAGGCATATCTGAGGTTATTGCTGGTGCCTAGTTCAATTTTCGGAGTCATCGAGGTAGCCGTCGGTGTCCGCAGGACCCGATTTCTCCTTTTATAATTCCTTTACTTCCGCATCTATATTTTCTTTATATAGGATATTGATCAGTTGTATCTAGAGGCTCTGACTTGTGACGCCAGATATGATATGGGCTATTTTTACTATTATTGTGGTTTCCGCACATTTTCTATTACTATCAGGCCTAGAGTTTTTGCTTAATTGGTATTTTAAGTTTAATAATTAGGTAGTAAATGTTCTAATGGTCGGACTTTCCTAACAAGGTTTTGGGCGCCATCACAATCGGGGTTTGGGTCGTGACATAATGTCTTGTCTAGACATCACATCTCTGTATCTTTACATTTAATACACCCTATACTGTATCAAGACCCCTCTCCTATATAAGGGGGACTCACCCTACCTTGTAAAGGTCTGAAGTTACTCCACTTCTCCACAATGCAGTAATATCTCTCTCTCTCTCTCTCTCTCTCTCTCTCTCTCTCTCTTTCTTCTAAGTTATTTGTCTTCATAGACCTCGAGGCCGCCTTAGCACTTCATTGTTTCTTCGTTTGTTCTACATTATTTGGCTTAGGATTGATAGTATAAAGCCTTACGTATCTATATTTTACTTGTTATCCTCTTCCCGACCCTCGATATGCCCGAGATAGGCTCGAGGCTCGACTACGAGGCTTCTACTAGCCTACTTTGCACCCAGGAAATGTTTCCTTACTGGTTTGACTATTTGTTTAGCTAACTCGATCTTTATCATTTTGCTCCACGTCTTTGCACTAACCACCCTTACAAACTAGCTCGTGAATATGTCATGTATTTTTAGAATTCCATTTACAAATTTAATTGTTGTTACCATTTTCATGGTAAATAGTTTGACGCCCACCGTGGGGCTAAAACTAATAGTGATTATTTTCTTGCTAGTTTCGTCACTTGAACGCACGATAACTTTCACATTTTTTCCTTACCAAGATCTTTCGATTTCAGGTTAATGATCAGCTCAATAAGGGAAATCGAGGACGATAACCCCAAAAATCGCAAAGAGAATAGTATGGCCATTCTAACGGCTGGAGCGAAACTGCAAGACCTTCATAACTCATCTAGATCGGTTCGAGCGGATGCGGATCTGCACGCCATGCATTGGGATAATAAAGTCTCGCACACCGATGGCGGCACGCAGTACATTAACCAACATGAAGCCCGAAAAATCCCACCCCAGGTAGAATGGAAAGTTAATCTTCGTATTATTTTTGAAATGTTGCAGTAACAATTTCGGCTATCTCTGACCTACAGAGCCGCCCGGAGACTCTCAGTGCAACAGCATCCAAAATATCTCCTCACTTCGAGCCAGTACCCGAGGTATCGAGTAACGACGAACTAACAACCTATCATGTAGCAATAAGACCGCTACAAGACCTTATCATAAAGATCGAATCATGATCGCGAAAACTCCTACAACAACCGTCTCCCAAAGATACAATTCCGGAACTCATTTCGCGAAAGTCAGAAATGATGAAATCCCCCAGGAGTGATAGGACCTTAAGTCCTTATGGGCGCATCACCACTTACGAGTGCCTATCCAGGAGCAGCCACCTCCAAAATGGAGAACTCGGGCCCGCCCCTATAAGGAGATTCCTCGGAAGAAACCATAACGCAGCACTATTGTTCAGCACCTAATCTCGAGGACCCACTTACCATAGTAGCGTGGTTCGTGGAAGCGCACACAACGAAGCCATCAAAGAAATGCCAAAAGGGCCCACCAAAGGCAGGGAGAAGAAGAAATAGAGTGTCACGCCCTGCTCCTCGATAGGGCAAATGAGATCGCTCCCGGTCCCGAGTAGTGGAGCGGCATGCGCCTTCACCCAAAACCCAACAAAGAATACCCGGCGACTCCAAACCAGTTCAAGCAAAGCCTGGTCGAATATCTAGTCAAGGCTTGGTCGGATTCTAGCAACCGACACCGGACCCAAATCATGGCCATGGATGATCCTCGAGGAACCTCCTCAGGTTCATCATATCTGGGTAGATTCCCAGCAGAGGAGCTGACACAGAATGAATGGAGCCATCGTCCATACAGCGCGAACGGGAGAGATAATTTAAGATACAACACGTCTTGCAACAACAAGTCAATAAGCCGAGGACAACACCCTCGAGGAACCTCCAATGGTACCAAATTCAACAAGTCATAGCCGTAAGGAAACCTCGCCCAATAGAGCTCGACTTCAACGTTGCGGTACCAAGTATAGTGGTCACCATAAGTGAAGCCAACTCCAGGTGGCTCGGATATATTCAATAAAACTCCCCCACCCCCAAGGAAACCATGACCCGCCACACGACTCATGAGACACTTGAAGTTATAGACCCTAAAGAGTATCAACTACGCCATTCTACAAATGTTGCCACAAAGTGTCGCCCAATGAGCAAACGCAGATCTAGCTCCACGGATGAAAGTAGATTGGACAAAACAGAGCTAGCTAGTCACGGCGCATCATTATAGCTATTAAAAGGTGGTGGAACCCTACAAAGATCCCTATAATGTAGAATGCAAGTGCCTATCACCAGAAAAGACGATCCTAAAAAATGCTCCCAAACGACACCCTCTCGCTCGAGGAAAAGGACGTCGAGATTCCACCTCGGCATCGTATTAATATATTGGTAATCCCTTCTTTCATTCTTTTTATTTCAAGTAAAACATGAATTTATTGGACACACGGATATGCTAAATTATAACCGACGATGTTAGGCCGAAGCCGACAGGACGATCCGGACCAACGTCGCTCTCGGATCGGATCTCTAAAAGGTTCCTGATGGTGATTGCTACAATGAACAAATGGCTCCCCCTACGCGGCCCGCCCTAACTCAAGCTGATACGTCGAGTGACACAGGGCACAGACACTTTGTACAGACAATTGCAAATTCATCGCCCGGGGGGCACCGCCAAAGGTGTATAACCCCGCAAAAGATATAAGGCCAAAGAATCTTGTTGGGAGCTACAAGAGAAGATCCCTCACCTTATTCCCATGGATGGCATTACACTCGAATGAGATAAAGGCTATAGATAATCACGTCCTCGATCAAGCTTGGCTGAATGAGGAAGACGACTACGAAGGGCTTTCTCCCCCAAATGCCGCCTCTGTTTATCATTTCCTTTCCTTTCTTGTTGCTAACATGTACACAGGCAGCCACCTGAGGCATTCAGTAGCTCTAGATCCCGCTCGATGGATTGCGGCCATCACGGGGTCCATAGGGCATTCTTTCCTCAACCTGGTTTCTAACGTAAAGAAGGTTCTGCCAACAAGATTATTAGCAGGACTGCATATCCCCGGGGAGGGGACCCGAGGACCGTGATTTTCTCTCCTGAAATTTTCGAATATGGAATTGTACAAGCACATAGGATAATCAGGAAAGTCGGGCCCATGTGGACCAGACTCCCAGCAACAGGACAACATGTATTTACAACTTATAATTTTGCCAAACAATAAAGAATATTTTCTTTAAAGCATTTCACGCCTCGAAGAAGAGTATTTGGGCTTATCCACAGCAAAAAACCTCTCCGACAAATGTATCTTGGGATACCCAGAGACTTAAAAATTTTTGTATCCGGATGACCCCATTGTCGGAATGTCGGGCTTATCAAGCCCTCGTGGTGACTCGATGACTCTGAGACTGCCACAAATCTCCGTGCACTTGAAAATCCGAAATTGTAAGACCCTAATGGGTAGCCTCGGCAAAACCAGATCTATTCTCTATACACTATAAGACCTCAATAAGCATAGAAAACTCTAAGACCTCAACAGGCATGAAAAATCCCATAGTTTAGGCTATACGTCACATTTGTAAGAACCTCTAAAGGGCATACCCTCAGTGTAGATGCCTAAAATGGACCCAAAGGTGGCCGTTTATACGAAATCAGCCTTCCGGCGTCCCTTTCGGGAACATTCGGCTTTTCTTTGAAAACAGCATCACCGACTTATTTAGTACGAAAAAGATAGTTTTGATATTTTGGCTATTTTTGCAAAAGGTGAAGTTGGACCTGATAAAGGTTGCCTACGTATCTCACATCCAATGAGAATCAAACCCACACAGTTCGATTTTGATAAAACAAACTACATTATTTATTTATCCATTTAAAAAAAACAAGTAAACTATTTCTATTTCAAGAATAAAACACACTATTTTTTTTTGTTTTGTCTGGTCAGCATGCAAGTCTGTAACAGATAAATGCGTAAGACAAACAGGATGCAGCAGGATGGTCTTTTCATTTCAGGTCACCTGTCCTAGACGGACCCAACCCCTGTGTTGAGTCCCCTAAGTCAAATGCAACATGATGCAAATGAACGTTCCTACTAGGGATCCGGCATGAAGCTTTGTTATTCTAGGTTCAAAACCTGGGTTTATTGTTCTAGACATGGCTTACCCGAGCGGACAGCTCGAGCGGAGGGAGAGGCAGCAACCCGGGAATACAGAAGTTTCACCGGTTTTGTAACTTATCCAAACCTCGTTCTAAAATGGGAATTAGACATTATACAGAAAAGAAGTCACACGAAGTGCACCCTTCTTCATGATTTAGAAGACTCAGAGAGGAGATTGGTTTCGGCACAGTTTATATGTATAATTCACAAAAATATCAAAGCGGTAAAAACAATATTTAGCACATTAAATACAAACATATAATAAAATCAGACGATAATAAGCCAAATATAACAATTATTCAAAGCTCGAATTCTTAAACCCTGAACCGGTGGTTCTGGGTTTTCACTCTCCAGCAGAGTCGCCAGAGCTGTCACACCTCTTTTTTACGCACCCCGCGTGGTCGCAAGATATAAAAGAGTTTTTCCAATTAAAGGACAACCAAAACGGGATTCATTCATTGAGATTCGGAGTCGCCACTTGTGAGATTTATGGTGTCCCAAGTCACCGGTTTGAAACCCGAATTGAGGAAAGGTTTGACTCAATTTAATGGTCCACGAACCAGAAATCCGAATAAGGAATTCTGTTAACCCGGAAGAAGGTGTTAGGCATTCCCGAGTTCCGTGGTTCTAGCACGGTCGCTTAACTGTCATATTCGGCTTATTTATTTGATTTTTACAATTATGTACTTAAATGCAAATTAATATCCCTTTACCGCTTTTATTTATTATTTACGAGAAGAGAATGTTGCCTAAAAATATGTTTCGAATCACGTCACATGAAATGCACCCGGATCCTCAACACATTCTTATTTAACATTTTGAGATTTGGATCTGGGCCGCATGAAATGCACATCCGTATTTATGAAGGTAAAATTATTAAAATACGCGCCTAGAGCGATTACTTATTTACATTTTTTGAGAAGGTCGTGAAATTTGCTAAGAAACGGCACATCTCGAAATCTAAATATTTATATATATACATTTATGTAGGGTTTGATGATTGTTGCCATGAAATCCGTTTATCTACACCCGGATGATTGCTAATCAAGACTTGATTAAGCATCCTATGTCATTTGCGGATCATTTGAACATATGCATAAGAAGAAGAAATAATGGCTAGCAGGAGATTCCCTGTTACTGCGTAATTTGTTCTATCATTCTAGACTAAAAGTAGTTATAACTGATTATCCGTATCTATCACAAGCTCATTGATCCTAACAGATAATATTTCCACAGTCTATCACAAATCTACATGGTTCAAATTAGTAGAGACAATTTTAATTAAACAGTTCCTAATGAAATATAACTAAACCATTGTACATTCTCAAATTGACTATCATTACAATCATTCATGGGGGACAATGAATCCGAAATACTGCTTCACTCTTATTCCAGTTCAAGATTGCCTAAATGAATTCGAACGTGTACTTGGAAATTGATAACAGAGATGCAGAAATGAGATCAGCGACAACTTGGCAGTAAAGCAAACAAAAACTCAGCAATCAGCAGAGTACCAGCAATCAAACAGCAAGCCACCAGAATACTAATTCCAAACCAGAATCCCAAATAGTTGCAAATGGCAAAATAGACCCAGCAAACTTAAAAACCAGTTTGTAAGTTCCAGGAAATACCAAGGCAGCAAAACAGATATACCCCCCAGTATGCCCAAATGATCTCGAACTAACAGAGATAAACCAATCAACAACTGAACGATGCCAACAGCTTGAAACCCCAATCTTAAGTGACTTAACAGAATCAACACTTAGCTAAACCCTCCCACAAATGTATTTTTAGTGAACTTCAACAATCAGGAAGAGGGAACACTGGTCCAGTTTCGAAATGGAGAACCGGGCAACAATGCTTTGGATAATTTTTAGCAAATGGAACTCAAAAATTAGTGGTGCAGCAATGCTTTCAAGCCTCTTTTCAGAACTATATCTCTCTTTTATGTATATCTGCCCCTCTCTGTGTTTCAGAGTACTCTCCCTTTCAAAATCTGTTTCTAATGTATGCTGTTCTAAAAAAAACTCCCCCCTCTACTCTGTTTTTAACCCTATTCTTATAGTTTTCTACTTAACTCCTGATTGATGCCACCAGCCCTAAACTAAACCCCTGCCCATCCATATCTCTGCCTAGCCCATGATATTCCCTAGCCTCCCTGACACTGGTTTTGTCACTACAATATGTCTAAGCATGGGGCATTTTTAAATTAATAATCAGGGGGCATTAGTGGGAAACTCTACTTTACAGCAGGTTCCACCAGCAGTCCTAATGTGCGCTACACTCCACCAGTTACACCCTTCAGTTCTTAACTAACAAACAACTATATCCAATTCACCACTTAATTAAAACAACAGTTCAAAAGAAAAAATCTCGATCCAACAGTGATTCACAATGTGATTTACAGTGTCAATTTCTGCCATAAAACTCCAATAAACAGACCTACGAGACTAATCGACAACATTCGTATAACTCATATAAGGAACAACAATCAAACATTGATTCAGTGATTCGAAATGCTCAGGCAAACAAAACATGAAAATGCAGAATTTAGCTATTTGACAGTATCGTTTACAACCAATTCGTGTTTCTATATCGTAAACTACTCCGACATACAAACAAAACAAGAATGACCAAATAAAGGTCTTACGGGGTAGAAGCAGAGAAGATTAAAATCAAACACAAAACAGATACAAACGAACAACTAAATTAATACAATGAACACAACAATAAAACAGAAGGAAGAGAATGAAAAATGGGATACCTCAAGAAGAGGGATCAAAATTGGACGGACTCGGCTCCAAAGGCTTCGAGCACTCTTTTGAAGTAAACGGACTTTAATTGAAGTGTTTTTCAAACGAAAAACACTCCAATTAAGGTCTATTGCCTTCAAATACCGTTGACTCGACGAAATCCCTAATTTTTGGGTTCTAGGGTTCTTGAGGCTCGAATTTAGGGCTTTAACATTTCTGGTAAGATTCGAACTAAGCCAGGGTTAGTAGGGGTGTGAGGGAGGTGTGAGGAGTGATTGGTGTGAATTTGAGGTGGTTTGGGATGAACGTTCAAGTTCCGGCGATCTTCAAATTGATATTCGAAACGTTCGAGCAACATTCGAGACTAACCACTGCCAGATCCGTGTAGAGGGGGCTTGGGAGATTCTATGGTGTTAATTTGGGGTGGTTTGGCCTACCGGAACCGCCGTGAGGCGATTTCCGGCAGACGGAGCACGGTGGTGGACGGCGGAGGCTTAGTTCGTCTCTAAGAGAGACGCTGAAGGTGAGGGGAGTCTGGCTTAGGGGGGCTGGGTAAGCCTTGAGGCTATATACTCGCGTGGGAAATGAATCCTGGCCGTTTGATCCGATGAGATCAATGGCCTGGATTATTTCACTTATCCAAACGATGCCGTTTGGTTAAGTTGAAGTCGGGTTGGTCTGTGGGTGGATTGGGCCGGGCAAACTCGGGTTATGAGGGTGAAGCGTTGGCCGTTGGATCAACTGAATCAAACGGCCCAGATCGATGCCTCCTGAACGGGTAGTAGAGGTGAATCTTGGCCATCGGATCAATTTGAAATGAGCGACCAGGATTAAAGGTGAGTCGGACTGGGTTTGGAATAATTCGATTGGGCCTGGTTTTGGACTGGGTTTGGCCTCTTTGAGTCCATTCCGATTTTCTCTTTATTTTTGTTCTTTTTGTTTCCCCTTTTTTTCTTTTCTTTTATTTAAACTAAAAAATTTTAACAATCTCAAATTAACCTATAGAACCAAACTAACTTATAAAAATGCTAATGGACTCTCAATAACAATCACCATATAATCAAATAGCAAAAAATAAAGTCATACAATTTGGACATTAAATGTTTAAAAATGCAAAACTACATTATTTATTTTTTGATTTTTATTTTTTCTATAACCAACTTAATTACTCTAAATTACAAATATGAATTTATATCCAAAAATGCAAACATTTTTATATTTTATATCAATCTAAATAATATACATGCGCACGCAAAAAATGCAAATAATAAGAGAAAAATAACAAAAATCACGAAAATCACGCACAGCACAAAACTATTTTATTTTGAATTTTTGGGAGTAATTCTCACGTAGGGCAAAAATCACGTGCTCACACTTCTTGGGATGAAAAATGGCCTCGGCCAAACGCACATGACTCCGGTCAAAACGGCTACTATAAAAATGTGACTTGCGGACGCCCAAATGTCGCTAAAAATCTTCTGAATCTACTTCGGAAGAAATGATTAAAAACAGGCCTCCCTCAAAGACAAAAAACAAGTCCCAACCATGTCGGCTGCAAAATCACAAGAGCGTCAATCTACTTAACCTATGAGATATAAACCTTCCGAGGTGCTCAAAACATCGCCGACTACGACTTAAAATCGAGGTTCTTTTATAACCAATAACGGGTTAGGCAAAAATATTCAATAAGACCTTAACGAGAGGAAATGAAGCCTAGAAAAAGCCTCTAGGCCTCAAATCAAAAGGTCTCTACGAACAAACAGTGTAAGTGCCATTGTCGCCGGCTAGCAAGCCTCCGGGTCCCACATCAAAAGGTCTTTACAACCATAAAACATAAGAGCCATTGTCGCCAGCTTGAAAATTGAAAACTTGAGGATAAAAGTGAGCTCGAATCATAGCCCGAGTCGGAGATCAGATCCAAAATAGTTAACAAAATAAAGCCTTCGGGCCTCATACTAAAAGGTCTCAATGACCAATCAAAAAAAAAGCCACCATCGACGACCGAGAGCTCAAGTGAGATTTAAGGGTCAATTACAGATAGAGTCGCAACGCGACTAGGAGATTGGATCCAAAAATCATAACACTCCCAAAAGCGTGACATTGATGCCACTATAGCCTACCGGAACCTCCAGAAAGATTAAAGGGTCAATTACAGCACGAATCGCACGCAAGTCAGACACTGGACCTAGAAAATCGCTAAACGCTCAAGGGCAAAAAATAAAACCATTATTGCTAGACCGAGTGGGCTCAAGGGTAAGATAAGCTCAAGTTGGATCCCGACTCACTGACTGAACCCAAAGGTAGTCCAAAAATACAAGCCTAAAGGCTACTCCTGGATTGAATTGATCTAGTGAAAAAACTCCAGCAAGCAGAAATACAAAAAATTGCAAGTTGCGGGTTCCTTTATCCTTATTATTACATGTCAATAAAAACGCGCAATCTCGACCTGCATTGTATGGTGATATCTATATATGTATATATAAAGCAAAGAATACAGGGAATGCTTGTTCCCCCTTTATTTCCTTTTTTGGCAGCTACGACCCATCGGCCTCCTCCTCATCATCAGATATCAGACACATGATATCAAACTCCTCTCCTTTGGAGTGTCCAATATCCTTCAAGAGATCGAAGCCTCTAACATAAATCTCTTCGAGGGTCTCCCTCCAGGATCTGCATCTCTCATATTCCTTGCATAATCAAAGGCCTTCTTCAGCTCGGCCCTAACAACAGCGACACTCTTTGAATAGGCCGCTATCTTTTGCCCTACCCGATTGTTATTTATTATGACCTCGGCCTGGACATTGGCCACCTCAATTTTTGCCCTCGATAGCTGGGATGAGAGCCTCGTGATAATCTTCGCCCGAGCAAAGTCATTCGCACGACCAGCCTGAAGTTGCACCTCAAATATGGATGATGCAGCCTGAGCTCTCTCTTTGGCCTCCGAATGAGCATTAACGCACACTTGAAGTTCATGATTGGAAGCACCAACCTCGCCCCAGAGTTGCTCCAGCTTATCCACATTGCCCTTCAACTCGAACAACAGTTCTTCAGAGGCCGGCAAAGATAGAAAAAAGGATGGGAAGGAAATACAAGCCAACACAGAAGGCGGAATACCTGTTTCTCCAAGAGGTCCTCCCGAGCACGACTTCGGTCCGCCCCACACCTTAAAGAAACGAGCTTATTTCTTTTAGCACACATAGAAGCTGGAGGGGTTTTCCCCATTCTCGAGCTTCCTACAGCTGGGTCTCACGACGAAGCAACTCGACTTTGAGCCTATCAAAAGCCTGGAAAAGAGAAGCCAAGCGTATAAAGAAAAAATAAGAAAGTACCTAGCCAGAACATCCTTATCACAATTGAAAACTCACTGCAAGGCCAAAACGGTGAGCCTCACTGAAGGCCGAAGATATGTTCAATAAAGATTTAGCCCTAGAAGTTGTCCGACCAATCGATTCATTTCTTCTCAGCTACTGTGGAGAAGGTGCCTCACCGCAAGCCTTCTCACACCACGGAACATCATTCCTTTTGCCAGCACTCCTCGATTCTTGAACTAGCAGTCTCACCTTGAATGAACTCCCGGCGCCTACAATAGGACAACCAAGCAGGAAAGAGGAGGCTGCCCCTAAAAAGAAAACAGAAGGGTGGGAAGAGAACGCCAGGCACCTACCACAATAATTTACCTCTCACCTCCCTTTTGAAAGATCTCGCCATTTTGGCGTTTATCATGAGTCTAGCATGCTGCCAGCTTATGAGACCATTCGGGTAAGTGCAGAACCTCATCAGGAAACCAACGACTTGCTATAAGCAAAATACAGGAAGAAATCACTGCGATCCAGCCTCGTATGAAGAAAAAGACAGCTCGACAAAGTGCTTACGTGTGGAGCTCCATTTCTCAAGGAACGATAAGAATTCTTTGGGGATAACGTTAGTCGTCCAAACTCGAACAAACTGGGTCATGCATTCATGGTCTTTATGCTCTTGACTACCGATCATAAGAGCTCAAATAGACCTATGCTGAAGAGAAACCAGGCCTCGGAAGCAAAATGGCCAGTACAATCTTATGACGTGACTAAGAGTAAAATATATCTCAGCCTTGTTGGCAAAATATCTCATCGAACACAATATGCTCCAAAAGAAGGGATGAACCTACACCAACGTCACTTGATACCTTTCACAATAATCAAGCACAAATTGACCCGAGGAACCTGGCATGAGAACACCAGTATACACGCTCAAGAAACCTTCAACATACATCGTGACATTCTCCTCGGGGGGAGGGGCTTGCAGAACCACGCCTTCCCCCCATCCACTTTTTCTCCTGATCACCCCAAGGTCATTCTCTGCCACCGTAGAGGTAATTCTCGACACATGCCCCCGATGGCCCAGAATATTGGGAGGTTTTCCTGGCGTAGCAACGCTCCTTGAGGCAATGTACTCCGAAAACCGCTCCCTAGCACCGGGGAAAGTCCACTATCTCTAGCCGAAGGCAAAATATAGGAAGGAGTCCCCTTCGTTCGAGCATCAGACGTCGAAGCAGTGACCATGACCACAATAGAATAACGGGAAAAAGAGGAGTCACTATAGCAAAAAAGGTCTTTAGCGGCAATAAAAAAACTTTAGTTGCTGCTAAAAGATTTACCAACTATTCTTTTTAGCCGTGGTTGTTGGCGTCGCTATGCATTTAGCGGCCATTCGATGAAGTGCCGATAAAGCTAGGTTTTATTGCCGCTAAAAGTCCCAGGCATTAACGGCTATAGTTTAGTGGCAATTAAATGGCTGCTAAATCCATTTCATAATAGGGTTATATTGTGCTTCAACGGTCATTCTTTTTGGCCGATATATCTAATTATATTGCCGCTAAAAGTAGAATGCTTTAATGTCAAATATTTAGTGGTAATTCAATGGATACAAAATCTATTCCATAGTAGGCTTAATTTGCACTTTAATGTCTAATATTTTGGCCAATAAATCAAACTATATTGCCGCCAAAATTCGCGTGCTTTAACAGTAATAATATAGTAGCAGCTAAAATTGTTGCTAAACTAATTCCATTAGTGGCCTATTTTTGCCATTTAACGCCCATTTTTATTTCTAGTAAATTGAAGTAAATTGCCACTAAAATTCATAGGCTATAATGGCAATTGTGTAGCTGCAACTATAACAAATTCTAAATTTAATTAGTTCTCGATTAAAAATACCCTTTTAGCGGTAAATAAAGAACCAGCTATCTTTAAACTATAAAAATGCTAATTAAATACTTTACTTAACTCATAAAGACATAATATATTTCATTCAATCTAGAAAAACAAAAGAAAGTATTAATTCTTACTAATGTGTCAACGACATGTAAGATAAAATCATATGTTCAAACAAAATAACCAATGTTATTATAGTTAATTCTATATGATATTCATAATAACAAAAGAGTAGAAGCCCTCAAATAATTTTACAAATCTTCCTCGTACTGAAATCTTTCACATCATATTGTTTAACCTGAAATAACAATATAAGTGAGATTTGCAGTAAGGGGAATTACAAATGCAATAAGAACATTATGGTGTTAATCATATGTAAGTTATTAAAAGAAAATTCATGAAAAAATAACCGGTTATACTAATAACTCTTAGATATATCAAGGAAGAGAAAGATCTGCAGGTCTTTGTCCAATATCCTAACTACTCTTTAAGCTAAGATTTAATAATTCCTTCACTATGGTTTCATCGTTTGTTTGACTAAAATACTTGCAAGAAAAGTGGATATGCTAGATACATTGTATTCCAATCTAATATTTTCCTCTTATATGCTCTCTCATTTTATAATAATTTTTAGCATTCATATATAACTTTTTGAATGTTTTGGAGGATATTGACAAATTTACATGACAGATGAAAATATCAAAAAAAAATTCAGGTAGGAGGTGTGTCATGATTTGAGTAAAGGAACATATGCTACAGGTGTTAGACATGCCGTGCAAGTTGAAAAAAACCGGAAGAAGTAGGGGTCCAGTTGTTCCTGTATGAGATGCTTCAAAGTGTGTGACTGCATCTGTGATAATATCCCAGTTAATCGATCTGTAGCTAGAGTTTCCAATGCAGTCAGTTTGGCTAGGGAAACAGTGATGATGAGGGAACTGATCAGGTTGTTAAAACTGGGAATGTTATGGTTGAACGACGACAACAACTATCCAGTATAGTCCCACAAAGTAGGGTCTGGGGAGGGTAATACGTACACATGCCTTACCCCCACCTGAAAGGGCAGAGAGGTTGTTTCCAATCGACCCTCAGCTTAGGAGAAAAATAAGAAAAAGAGGAGGAAAAAAAACAAATGAGCATTAGTGACTCGAGCAGAAATCGCATAAATAGTTAACTACATATAACCATAAATTAAAAAGCATGCAATAATATCAGCCAGTAACTACCATAAGGGATCACGATAAAAATGCAAGACATCTATTGAGGGCCCTACCAAACCCCACCTAGCCCCGGGAATGAAGTATGAAAAGCTTTAGCAGCCCCTATCCTATAACCTTGATAGTAAACCTCCAGACTTTCCTATCAAGGGTCATGTCCTCGGAAATCCGTATTTTGCCATGTCCTGCCTAATCACCTCTCCCCAATACTTCTTAGGCCTTCCTCTGCCTCGCCTCATGCCAACCACCGCCAGCTGCCCACAACTTCTTGCCGAGGCATCAGGGCTTCTCCTCCGTACATTCCCGAACCACATGAGCCTCGATTCCCTCATCTTCTCATCCACTAGGGCCACCACCACACTATCTCGAATAACTTTATTCTTAATCTTATCTAACCTGGTGTGCCCGCACATCCACCTAAGTATCCTCATCTCCATAACATTCACTCTCTGAACATGGGAGATCTTAACCAGCCAGCACTCGGGAATCCTATGGTTGAAATCTCAACAAAAGTTGATGAAGATTGAGCTGTTATGAATCGAGTGGAACATGTGGCTCTTTCGACTTCCATAACTGATCGAGTTGCTGCTACATATAATAAGGGAGTTGTTAAAGATGTTCCTAAGGTAGTTGTATGTAGTTTAAACAAAAGCTGGGCAATTTCTTGAAGAGAAAAGAGATGTTGAACAGGACAATAGTTTGAAAGATATACCTACTCCCACAATATTGTCAAGAATGTATACAACAATGGGAACAACTGCACAAATATGTATTTTGGCTAGAAATGGCTAAGCGCCACTTGTGATTTGACTGTTTATACCAACTACAGTTGGGTGTTGGCCAAAAATCACTTTGGATCCTAGCTCAAGTCTTGCCAACAGACATTGGCCTTATAGTGGAAGCCAAAACATAGATGACCAAGAAATTTGAGACCTTTTTAAGATCCTCCCTAGCCAAAAGCATAGATTACCAAGAAACATTTAAAAATCCTTTTCTCTTTCTGAATTATGCACAAACAACTGCTACACATGAAAAGATACAGGGAGTCATTCACGTTATAAAATTTCAAATTCCAGTTATGGGAGATTATGATTTCAAAGCCTTATCAGTTGCTACTAGACATACTCTAGAAATTTAATTGATAAATACATTCCCTTGACCTTCCTTGATCCAAAAACTAGTTGCGGCTAGACATACTTTAGAAATTTATTTTATTGGCTAAAACTAAGCATACATGAAGGGCAGCAAACTAATAATCATATGCAACAGTCCATTAAGGTTTGCATTAATATATTTCTTACATAATGCTTTTCACTTATAGAAAAAAAAAATGAATAGAACAAAAAAGAGTTTATGTGAAAATACAGAAAAGCACCACGAGACGACGAAGTATTTTCAGCTACATTATGCATATTGTGTGATTCTGGTATTTGCTCATGGCCGCGGTTGGTATCAACGACTTGATAAATATTAAGACGTAAAATTATTTTATAAGATTATGGAATATATTCGAACTAAAAGTGTATCAAAGGACTATAATGCTCTCAAGCCATTAAGAGTGACTGTAACAATATTTGTAATAGTGAACAGACAAGAAAAAGAAAGCTATCAAATACATTCCCACACACATATTTTATAACAAACCTTGAAAGTTACAAGAAGTGAAAGTTTCCTTGTAACTCATAAGTCTATACATAGCTACTAACTGGAACAAGCATTTATTAGCCCATATATGCCTTAAACTTTTGAAATTGAGTTACCTGTACAGTTGAGACTCCATTGATATTCTGAGGCATAGGTAGGTCATTTGGAGCAATTTTTCTCATGACTTGCATCATTTATGATAGTTCTTGCCTCATAAAATCCATTTCTTCATTTTGTTTTTCATTTAACTCTTTTAACTCTGTTATCTTGTGCTTTAGTTTTTGTACAACCTCAACAGATGGGTCCTCTATAACAATATTTCCTAAGGATGATCTACTTCCCCACAACATAAAAGAAGTTGGACCAAGTCTCAAACCACGAACATACCCATTTTTATCATTTTCCAACACTTGGGAATACACATGTCCTTCCCAAGCAACACTGCGGGCCGAGGAGGCTGGTCATTTGATCCGTCAGTATCCCTTGACCTTTCGTTCATCATATCCTGATTAATTAATGGCATAACATAATTATCAATACATATAAATTTCATACACCAAAAAGTCCAATTTTCAATTCAGTTATTCCCTTTAAGTTTTCATTTTTTAAAATCTACTTCCTAGTTCAAGAATAAAAGAAAGAGAAGAAATCTATATTTGCAAACTCCTCATCCAATAATCTACTATCCTTACGTTTTTTGTGTGTCAGTATAAATATTTCTGCTCGTGTAGGCTCTATATCATCCTTGGCCTATTACAATAAATTTGATGTCAAATATGCATGATAAAAGAGTTTTAAAAGATTTTATTTTGTATAATCTTTTAAAAGATTTTATTTTGTAATTATACATTTACCTGCTCATCCATTAAGGTGGCAATACTTTTGGATCCTCCTGTGTGAGGCAGATTTTGTTTGGCCCTATTATTTCTATTTGCTTGCGTACGCCTCTGTCATTACACCATAAAATGATCAAAACAATATAACAATTGGCAACTAATGAAAATAATCAAAAGACTACAATAATAAGAAACTAATTGTGCATTTTTAAGATTTTAAAGTCTATACCTTAGCTTTATTAGAAAGCCAATAAGAAACAAGATCTATCCATTAATCCATTGGTATGCGACTTGCTGGTCTATTTTTCAGCAAAGCATCTTTGGTTTTATATTTTTCAAAATATTCACTTTTTAAATCGTATTTGTAATCTTTCCATTTTTTTCAATTGACTTTAAGACATATGCTTTTCCACGTGTTGCGATAGAGAACTTTTCTAAAACCAAATGTACATATGTAATTTTTGACCCTCTCCAAGATTTTGATATTTGAGCATGTAAATATTGAATTTATGCCTAATATAGCTATTTCAATTTATTTGGACTCTCTTACTTTATTTTATCACAAAAAAATTAAAATTACAAAAAATATTTTATTTTATGTATTTTTTAGAATTTTTTTGAAAACATACAAAAATAGTACCTTATTTTTATCTTTATATAATTTTGAAAATAAAAAAAACTAATTTCATGTTTAGTTTAGTTAATTATGATTAGTTTTGCTATGGTGTAGTATTCCTATCTTATTTTAAAAAGTATTGTGTAGTCTAGGGACCCTTCTAGACTCTTCTTTAGGACAAAAAATAAATAAAAAGACCCTAAGGACTTAAAACAAAAGGACCTGGGGACTAATTGGTAAATATACAACATATAAACCTAGACCTAGACTCTACAATAAATGGGGAAGAAATAACACCGAAAAAAAATGAAGTGTGATAGCTCAGGCGACTCTGTTGGGGACATGGACCCAAAAGTTTTGGTTCAGGGTTCAAGAATTCGAGCTTAGAATAATTATTGTATTTGAATTTGTTTATTATATGATATTTTTACATGTTGGGCTTAACGTACAAAATGAAGCTTTTACCACTTTAATATTATTTGAATTGTACATATAAACTATTGCAAAACCCTTCTCTTCTTATCTTCGGGGATGTGCTCGCTGGTTGAGACTCCCTATTATGTTAGTGTCATGCCTTGAAATAAGAAAGAGGCTCGGACAAGTTACTAAGCCGGATGATCTTTCGGGTCCCCGATACATAGCTCCCTCCTCGATTCGAGTTGTCCACTCGGGTACACAGTTTAAAATAAATACCTAGGTTTTGAACCTAGAATAGCTCACCCTCATGTCGAATCCCTAGTAGGAACGTTTGTTTGCATCACGTGCATTTGACTTAGGTGACTCAACATAGGGGTTGGGTCCATCTAGGACAGGTGACATAAAATGAAAACAAACCATCATGATGCATCTTATGTACTACCTGTGCATCTATTTGCTTCGGACTTGCATGCTGATCGGCTTTCGAATATTTGGGAAAAGGGAAAAAAATGGGAGAGAAACAACGGTATGAGGGTTAAAGAGAGATAATTACCTATTTTAAAAAAAATTAATGTCCAAATAGTGTTGAAACTCTGCCGAATATTTTGGAAAAAATGAAAAAATAGAATGAAAAAATGTGATTGTTTTCAAAAATAATTTGTTTTATTTGCCAATGAAAAGGAAACAAAAAAAGTCTTGTTTTCAGAAAATAGTCTGTTTTATTTACCAATGAAAAGAAAAAAAAAGAATCTTGTTCTCAAAAATAGTTTGTTTTATTTGCCCGAAGTACGCCAGATTGATTCTCACATGGTGTTAGATACGTAAGCAAACCTCCAACTTCCTTTTTTACAAAAATAGCCCGAAAAGATTAAAATTTTGTTTTTTATTTGAAAATAATTAAGGTGATTCTATTCTTGCCAAAAATAGCAAAATATCCCTAAAAGGGTGCTGGAAGGTTGCTTTTGCAAGAACAACCACCTTTGGTTATTTTTTAAGATTTTGGCCGGTTAGCCAACACATCCTTAAAATCTTCGTCCCCGAGGTGCTGAAAGGCCGTATGCGCAAAACCGGGTCTTTGTTCTTAATTTGAAAAAAAAGTGTCAACTTTGTTTTTGAGTCAAATGAGTCTTGATTTTGCTTAATCACCTTAATAAATATGCAGAATGAGCACGAGCCCAAATGTGCCAATAGTAGTTAGGAACAAGATCCCTTTGGAGTGTGCCAGTGCTTTTGAGTCTGCATTTCCTTTACTGTTAGAGTCTGCCAGTTGTCTTGAGTCTGTACTTTCTTCCCGCTAGAGTCTGTCATTTTTTGTCAAGTCTGTATTTTCTTTTGTTGAAGTATGATAGTCTATTTTGGAGTCTGCATTTTTTTTCATTACAGTCTATTAGTTTTTCAATTTTGAGTCTTTGTAATCAAAGTATTTTCTTTTTATAAAAATTGAAAATCCAAAATATTTTGTTATTTACTCTATATTTATTTTCCAAGAACTACACTTGGTCTGATTCATACGGGTCATGATACGTAGGCAATCTCCATAGGATTTGACCATAACCAAAAATGAAAAAGAAAAGAAAAGAGAGGAAAAACAAGAAAAAAAGAGAAAGAAAATAAGAGGAGAAACAATAAAGAATAGAAAAGAAAAAAAAGAGGAAAAACAATGAAAGAAAAGAGAGAAAATAAAAAAAATTGAGAAAGGGAGATAATAGGAACAAGAGAAAACAAAGGCAAGAGTGAAAAGAAGAAAAAGAAGAAAAAAAAGAGAAAAAATTTGCAATTTGAAAGAGGAAAAGGTCGGGATGACCCATGCGACCGATCAAAAGCATAATAGGAACTGTTAACTTCTTACGTACATTCATTCTCCAAATGTGCAGGTACAAATATGTTAAATACCCTAACACTAACGTGATGATTTCATATTGTCATATCATTTCAGAATGGTGGTTGGTTTGTGGATTTTTGAAGTAACACTTCCCTAAAACACAAAGGCAAAAGAAAATGACAGAAAACAATATAACTGAGTGGGTTGATACAGATGCTCAAAAGGAGCTGGTTGAACAGGACAACAGGTTGGTAGAAGAGGTAAAGATGTGAGACAACACGTGGCGGACATGTATCGGGCATGGATGACTGGGAAACCACCGCCCCCTACCACCCAACTTCCTAGACGTTGTCCTTACCCAAAATCCGGACACAATGCCAGGCGATCCTCCTTACTCTCCATACTTACCCGCTTATCATAGCTTTCCCAGTCACTCTAGTAGCTCCATTACTCGTCGTCCAACTATGTTTTCCCAGAAGTTCCCTCCGATCACATCCACTGTTCTCGACAATGAATACCCACCCAAAGCTCATAACGCCCAATATTACCTCTCCGAGGTGCTCACAATGTTCCCAACTCACACAAGCAGGGTCTACCAGATAAGCCTCATATTAAAAATGAAAAGTTCACAGGAAGAGAAGGGCAAGATGGGGTACCCAGGAAGCTGAAAAGCATAGAGAATTCCTTAAGGGACAAGCAAGGATTGAGGGATCCGGGTAGTGTGTATTAAAAAGAACCGTCTGTGTCTCCTAACATCCTCCTGCCCGCGGGGTTTAAAAGGCCAAAATTCTATTTGTATGGTGGATTTCGAGATCTGGTAGCCCACTTGAAGGTTTATTGCAATGAAATGAGAATAGTTGGAGAAAAAGATGACTTGATGATGACACATTTTAGTAAGAGCATGGCTGGGGCAGCTTTGGACTGGCATGCGCGTCAATATATTAGTAGGTGGCCTACATTGGGTGACATGGCTAAGGATTTTATTCGACACTTTCCCATGCAAATCAGGTCCTGAACAATTCCTCCCTATCTAAAATGGAAAAGAAACCAGAGGGGAGCTTTAGAGAGTTTGCACTCAGATGGAGGGAGTAGGCTACTCGAATCAATACCCTAATTGGAGAAGAATAGATGGTCAAGCTTTTTGTAGAAGCACAAGGGCCCACCTACTTCAGTCATTTGATCCCGACTTTGGGAAAGACTTTTAATGATGTGTTAAAAATGGGGGAGCTAGTAGAAGAGGGAATCAAGTTAGGAAAAATCACGAGTATCTCGAAAGACATTCAAAATATCCCAATAAGCTTGGGTGGAAGAAAGAGAAACAAAAAAGATGATCTGATGGGCTTTCCCAATCAACACTTCCAGACTCGACATCGTCCCCGTGGATATCCTTGTGCACCAGATGATCCTCCCCAATTCCATTTCTTCCTGCCCAAAGTTGTACCTCACTTTCTCGGTACCCAGCTCCACAAAATGTCTATCTACCCCCACGAGCATACCGAACCCCCCTGGATCAGGCTTCCGGCCTAATCATGCATTTAAGAATGAGAGGATGCTGAAAAGAGAAAAGGCTCTAACCCCTATTGGAGAATCATATACCAGTCTATTTCAAAGGTTTAAGCAATTGGACATGTTGGAGCCGATTCAGATAAAAATGCCAAATCCCCAGTCAAAAAATTTTGATTTTTCTCAAAGATGCGCATATTGCTCAGATGTCCCAGGGCATGACATAGGGAAGTGTTGGAATCTTAAGAAATCAATTCAGAAGCTTATTAATGCAAGCGACATTGTTGTAGAAAATGCGGATGCAGCAAACACTAGCCAAAGTCCATCACCTGTGCATAATAAGATGCATATGGTGGGCATGATTTATTTTGAAAAGGAATGTGAGAATTCTTAAGGGAACCTCGGAGGTCCAAGGGCTACCAAAGCTTTTAGCACTATTAGAGGTTGGTCTGTAATGAGCCGACCAGTTATGTTTAGAGTTCACGCCCCGATCCCCCATTAACTGCTTCCCCTAAGTTCATTTCTACTATTTTGGTCTGCCGGGACGTTCAGTGTTGGTATTTTAGGTTAGTTTTGGAACACTTTGTCCCTAAATGAGAGCTTAAGTTTTGGAAAGTTGTCCGTAGTCATATTAGTGTGAAGACAACCACAGAATGGAAAACTTATGGTTTCCTTTAGCTCTGTTAGGTAGTTTCAGGGTTGGGAGCATGTTCGGATTATGTTTTGGAGGTTCGTAGCAATTTAGGATTGAAATACCGAAGTTTGAATTTTTAAAGTTCCAGTCCGATAGTGGGATTTTTATTCAATGGTCGGAATGGAATTTCGAAAGTTACAGTAGCTCTGTTATATCATTTGGGATGTGTGTGCAAAAATTTCAGGTCATTCGGACGTGGTTTGGTTAAGTTGTTGATCGAAAGCTTATTTTGAAGATTTGGAAGTTCATAAGCTTGATTTTTGGGTTGATCCGTTGTTTTGATATTGTTTTATGTGATTTGATACTTCAAGCGAGTCAGTATTAGGTTATATGACTTGTGTTTGTGATTTGACGGGGTCCCAGGAGCCTCGGGTGTGTTTCGGATCGGCTATGGGTCATTTTTTCCTATGTTCAAACTGTTGTTCTGCTATCTGGTATTTTTCTTCTATGCGATCGTATTGTTTGTCCGCGAGTGCATAGCACAAATTTCGGCATCAATATTTTCCTTCTAGGCGATGGCATAGCTTGTCCGCGATCGCATAGCACAAATTTGGGCATCAATATTTTCCTTCTATGCGATCGCATAGCTTGTACGCGATGGCATAGAAAAAATTTGGGCATCAATATTTTCCTTCTATGCGATCACATTGCTTGTCCACGATCGCATAACACAAATTTGGGCATCAATATTTTCCTTCTATATGATCGCATTAATTTACCCGTGATCGCATAGCAAAAATATGGCATCAATATTTTTCCTTCTATGCGATCGTAATGTTGGCCCGTGATCGCATAGCACAAATCACTGGGCAGACATAATTGTTTTTTTTGGGCAAACATAATTAAATCCCAAATTCGAGGGTTTTACCATTTTATCACACTTTGACTTCTAGAGCTCGGCTCTTGGTGATGTTTAAAGGGATTTTCACCTAGGTGACTTGGGTAAGTTCTTCTCACTCGATTTAGACCAATTTCCATGAATCTCCTCTCAATTTCTTCCTTTAATTTCAGATTTTTAATGAAACATTGGTAGAAGACCAAATTATTTAGTTTTGAGGGGGCGTTTGACCTCCGATTTGGGAGATTTTTCTACGGTTAAACTTGTGAGAGTATGAGGATTATGAAAATGTAAAAGTTATCCGATTTTGAGACGTCGGCCTGAGGGGCATTTGGTCATTTTGCCTAATTTTGCGCTTTAGCTTCGAATTAAATAGTAGAATCCATTGCTTGAGATGTTATTTACAGTGTGTGATTTAATTGAATAGATTTAGGCCATTTGGAGTTGAGTGCTCGTCGCAAGAACGAGGTTGCTAGTTTATTTTTAGCCGGTTTGAGGTAAGTATCTTGCTTAACCTTGTGTGGGGGACTTCCCCTTAGGATTTGAGTCTTCTTTGTTGATTGTATTCCTTGTATGCGAGGTGACGAGTGCATGCTCGAATTTATTTGTTGAAAAATTGACCCTTTTAGGCTCGTAGTTCCTTAAAATCACTAAATATGAAGTTGTTCTTGATACGATTAAGTTCCATGTTATTAGTTTCACTTCTACATGACATACTTGGAATTTATTTGCCCTTTTTGGTTATTCTTGTTTCCTAATTGACTTTTACTTGTTTAACTGTAGACATTTACCCTTCTATATTCACATTATCACTCCTAACTGCTTGTCTTTATTTGGAAATCATCATTTCTATCTCTTGTGTAAATAATTGGTATTAATTGAAAAGAAGTTGGATATACTACATTTAGTTGATATTTTCCTTAATTGTAATTATTTGCTTCATGTTAACTTCCTTGTTGTTGAACTGAGTATTATGGAATCATTGTTTCGTATTATGTTGTCACGACCCAAACCCTGGTCGTGATGGCGCCCAACACAATTCTAGGCAAGCCCGACCATATTATCACTTAAACCAGCCAGTTATTAGTCAAATTAAACTTAAACAGTACATGATTATATCAGGTGATAAGCGAAATGTAAAACATACAAAATACGGTCCCAACCATATCGTGGTGTCACGAGACTGAGCCTCTACAGATTACCATCCTAATACAAACAAGTCTAGGCAAAAGGAATCAACAAGATGATAAAAAGGGAGAAAAACAGGCTCTGTGGACGCTGGCAGCTACCTCGTAATCTCCGCAAAAGTAGACAAGGATCAGCAGCTACAAAGTCTCAACTGCTCTCGGGCACCTGTGGATCTGCACAGAAAGTGCAGGGGAGTGGGGTGAGTATATTTCAACTCGGTGAGTAACAATAATAAATAATAACTGAAAGTAAGAACTCCTGTGCTATCACCTAGCAGTTCTAAGGCAACTCTCACAGGTACGTCATCACTGTGGTAAGTACTCTGATCTCCAGTCCACATCTATCTCTACAAGATCCCACACTGATCAAACCCTCACTCGTGCCCCTACGGTGTACAGCCGTTTCAATATATGAATACACATACCTATGTCTATAATGTATAAGTATTTAAGTAGGTAATAGGATATGAATAAATATAATGCTGCGGCGTGCAGCCCGCTCCAATACATATACCGCCGCGGCGCGCAGCCCGCTCCATTTAACATCGACGACGCTCACTAGGGGTGTATACAGACTTCGGAGGGGCTCCCTAGGCCCAAGCGCAATGATACTGCGTCGTGCAGCCCGATCCACACATGTATTACTGCGGCGTGCAGTCCGATCCAACATATATTTATACTGCTGCGCGCGCAGCCCGATCCCATAATATACACCAGTGCTCACTGAGAATGTGTGCAGACTCAGACTCCGAAGGGGCTCCTACAGCCCAAGCGCAATAATACCGCGGCGTGCAATCCGTCCCACATGTATATTACATGTATATTACATGTATATTACTGCGGCGTGCAGTCCGATCCAATATATATACTGCTGCGGCGTGTAGCCCGATCCAATATAGGTATATATATATAATACCTCATAATGGGTCCTCGACCCTATCCCAGTCAGTATGTACTTGGCCTCTCAGGCCCAATATAATATATCACAGTGGGTCCTTGACCCTGTCTCAGTCAATATAGACTTGGCCTTTGAGGCCCAATATAACATCTCATAGTGGGTCCTTGACCCTATCTCATCTCAATCGGTATAGACTTGGCCTTTCAGGCCCACTCAGCTAGAACAGGGAATTCCACCCTAGATAATCTCTCTCAATGTACACATCTAGTACGGGCTCATATTATGCTATACGGCTAGAGCTACGGTTGAGTGTATGTTTCCAATCACGATATAAGGGTCACCTAGCTCTATAGGTTCCTTAATGCTCTACAGATCGGCACAAGGCCCCAAACATGGCTATTAGCCCCAATCGTACAGTTATAATCTCATTAACAGTCATAAAACACAGTATTCTATTAGCCGAGAAGGACCAAGTCCAAGTCCCCAATCACAATGTCACCACGCTCGTCACAAGCCGCGTGTCTCATCTCAACATAGCACTGTAAAGTGCTAGTACGGGGTTTCAAACCCTCGGTACATTATTTACTACTACCACTCACCTCGAACCGGTAGAAGCTTCAATCCGCCTTGCGCTTGCCTCGCAAATCAATCTCCTCGGATGCCAAATCTGCTCAAAATCATAGAGAATGCATCATTATATGCTAATTTCACGTAATTCATTCGAAATAACCCAAATTATATCAAAACCCACAAGTTGTCAAAACCCGACTTTTGGTGCGTTTCTCGAAAATTTTTAAAAGTTACATATTCGGAACCCTCGTCTCAATACGAGTCTAGGCATATCAAATTTACCAAATTCGGACTCCATATGCCCGCTCAAATCGGTATTTTTCTACAATTTTAGGCCTAGGGCTTAAACCCACATTAAATCCTCCATTTTCATAGAAATAGTCCATGATTTCATGATAAAAGCATGTAATTAAACCATAAAACTTACCTCCGACAATATCCCGATGATCTCCCAGCTATTTCCCGTCACTTTCTCACTCTAGAGCTCAACAATGGAGGGTTTTGCAAATGAACCCGTATGTGAAATGTTTCTGGTTTTAATTCACTGCCTGGGCCGTTTACTCTACGCGATCGCAGCACTGGGCACGCGATCGCGATGCACAAAAACCTGGGCTGCCAACTTTCCTCTGCGCGATCGCGTGAACCTGGACGTGATCGCAGTGCTCAACCCAGCGACCCTACGCGATCGCATCAAAGGGGTCGCGATTGCACTGCTTAAGAACACGAGTTTATGCGATCGCATCGACCGACCCGCGATCGCGATGATCAAACACTCAAAACGCGATCGCATCACTACTCCTGCGATCGCGAAGAACAATCTCCCAGCCGCATCTCGATACACTACGCGATCGCGTGGCAATTGCCGCGATCGCAGAGAACAAGATACCTGCAATTTTATTGCAGCAAATCCAGCAGCCCCTTTTGGCTCAAAATGGTCCGTTTGGACCCCCGAATTCATCCCGGGGTCCCCGGGACCCCTAACGAAAACCACCAACATACTCCAAAACACGATACGAACTTGTTCCAATCATAAAAACATCATCCTAAACATCAAAATCACCAATTACGCACGGATTCAAGCCTAAGTTTCTTCAAAACTTCCGAAATCGACATTCGATCAAAAACCTGACCAAACGACCTCCGAATGACCTGAAATTTTGCAGGCACATCCAAAATCACCTAACGGAGCTACTGCAACTGTCGGAATTCCATTCCGACTCCCGGATCAAAATCTCACCTACCATTCGGATTTCGCCAAAATTCAACCTTAGCCAATTCAAGCCTATTTCTACACCGGACCTCCAAATTCAATTCCGATCGCTCTCCTAGGTCAAAAATGACCTCCCGGAGCTGACCGAATCATCAGAATTCGATTCCGATCTCTCTAACTAAATAGTCGACTCCGGGTTGACTTTCCTTATTCAAGTTTCCTTCAAAAAGGCTATATGCCTCATTTTCAATCCAATTCACTCCTAACTCCCCCGATAGACTCTAACACCGATATAAAAGCATGAAATATGTAATTACAACATAACGGGATGGTAATTCCCATGACGACGGGACGGTCGTCACATTGTCCCCCTCTTAAGCAAACGCTCATCCTCGAGCGGGTCAAGAAACATACCTGAAGTCTCAAACAAGTGAGGATATCGGCTCCGCATCTCCTGCTCGACCTCCCAAGTAGCCTCCTCCACGGGTCGACCTCTCCACTGCACCTTGACTGAAGCAATCTCCTTGGACCTCAACTTTCGAACCTGTCTACCCAGAATACCTATTGGCTCCACATCATAAGATAGATCACCATCTAGCTGAATGGTACCGAAGTCTAATACATGAGACGGATCCCCGATGTACTTTCGGAGCATAGACACATGGAATACCGGATGAACGCTGGATAAGCTGGGTGGCAAGGCTAACTCATATGCCACCTCTCCAACTCTCCTGAGTATCTCAAAAGGACCAATATACCTGGGACTCAACTTCCCTTTCTTCTCGAACCTCATGACACCCTTCATGGGTGAAATCTTCAACAATAATCTGTCACCAACCATGAAAGACAACTCTCGAACTCTACGGTCTGCATAACTCTTCTGGGTAGACTGTACTGTGCGAAGCCACTCTTGGATCAACTTTGCTCTATCCAGAGCATCCTGAACTAACTCAGTCCCTAACAATCTATCCTCACCAGGCTCAAACCATCCGACGGGAGATCTACACCGTCTGCCATACAATGCCTCGTACGGGGCCATCTGAATACTCGACTGGTAGCTGTTGTTCTAGGCAAGCTCAGCAAGCGGTAAGAACTCATCCCACGAACCACCAAAATCAATCACCCATGCCCGCAACATATCCTCCAGGATCTGAATAGTGCGCTCAGACTGTCCGTCTGTCTGGGGGTGAAATGCGGTGCTCAACTCAACCCGCGTACCCATCTCTCGCTGAAATGCTCTCCAAAACTGAGAAGTGAACTGAGTGCCTCTGTCAGATATAATAGACACTGGGACCCCATGCAACCTGACAATCTCCCGAATAAAGATCGCCGCCAACCGCTCCGATGAGTAAGTAGTACTAACTGGGATGAAATGTGCGGACTTAGTCAGCCGATCAACAATCACCCATACAGAATCAGACTTCCTCGCTGTCCGAGGGAGCCCAGTAACAAAATCCATGGTGATCCTCTCCCATTTCCACTTGGGAATAACCATACGCTGAAGAACACCGCCCGGTCTCTGATGCTCATATTTGACTTGCTGGCAATTGAGGCACTTAGCTACATGCCTAACAATATCCATCTTCATTCTCCTCCACCAGTAGTGCTGTCTCAAGTCTTGGTACATCTTTGCGGCACCTGGGTGAATAGAGTACCGCGAACTGTGTGCCTCCTCAAGTATCAACTCCCGCAAACCATCAACATTGGGCACGCATATACGGCCCCGCATCCTCAGAACACCATCACTGTCGATAGTCACATCTCTAGCATCATTATGCTGCACTCTGTCCTTAAGGACAAGCAAATGTGGGTCATCATACTGTCGCTCCCTGATGCGATCATATAAGGAAGATCGAGAAACAATACAAGCCAACACTCGACTCGGCTCCGAAATATCTAATCTCACTAGCCGATTGGCTAGGGCCTGAACATCATAAGCAAATGGCCTCTCCCCAACTGGGTAAAGCTAGGCTGCCCATACTAACCGCCTTCCAACTCAAGGCATCGACCACTACATTGGCCTTACCCGGATGATACAAGATAGTGATGTCATAATCCTTAAGCAACTCCAACCACCTCCGCTGTCTCAAATTAAGGTCCTTCTGTCTCAATAAGTGCTGAAGGCTGCGATGATCCGTGAACACCTCACATGAGACACCATACAGGTAATGTCTCCAAATCTTCAAAGCATGAACTATAGCTGCTAGCTCCAAATCATGAATAGGGTAGTTCTTCTCGTGGGGCTTCAACTGACGAGAAGCATAAGCAATGACCCTACCCTCCTACATCAACACACAACCAATGCCAACTCTCGAGGCATCACAATACACGGTATAAGGATCTGAAGCTGACGGCAGAATCAAGACTGGTGTTGTGGTCAGTGCTGTCTTGAGCTTCTGAAAGATCTCCTCGCACTCCTCGGACCATATGAAAGGAACACCCTTCTGAGTCAATCTAGTCAAGGGTGAAGCAATAGAAGAAAATCCCTGAACAAATCGACGATAACACCTTGTCAATCCCAGAAAGCTACGGATCTCAGTAACTGAGGTCGGTCTGGGCCAACTCTGCACTGCCTCGACCTTCCTCGGATCTACCTGAATACCATCACAGGACACCACGTGCCCTAAGAATGCCACGGACTCAAGCCAGAACTCACATTTGGAGAACTTGGCATACAACTTCTCCTCTCTCAACCTCTGCAACACAATACCCTAGTGACGAGCATGCTCCTCCTGGCTACGAGAGTAGACTAGAATGTCATCAATGAACACAATCACAAATGAATCAAGATACGGCTTGAACACACTGTTCATCAGATACATAAATGTTGCTGGGGCGTTGGTCAGCCCAAAAGACATCACAAGGAACTCATTGTGACCATATCTGGTCCTGAATGCAGTCTTCATAATGTCAAACTCTCTAATCCTCAGCTGATGGTAGCCTGAACGAAGATCAATCTTCGAGAACACCCTAGCTCCTTGGAGCTGATCAAATAAATCATCAATACGAGGCAGAGGATACTTATTCTTCACTGTTACTTTGTTTAGCTGCCTGTAGTCAATACACATCCTCATGGATCCATCCTTCTTCTTAACAAACAGGACCGGTGCACCCCACGGCGACACACTCGGCCGAATGAACCCCTTATCTAAGAGTTCCTGGAGCTGCTCCTTCAATTCCTTCAGCTCAGCTGGTGCCATCCGATACGGAGGAATAGAAATAGGCTGAGTGCCTGGCACCAAATCGATCCCAAAATCAATATCCCTGTCCGGTGGCATGCCCGGCAGGTCTGAGGGAAACACATCAGGAAAGTCTCGCACAATGGGAACAGAATCAATACTGGGAGTCTGGGCCTCGACCTCCCGCACAAATGCTAAATAAGAGAGACATCCCTTCCCAACCATTCGTTGGGCCTTGAGGAAAGATATTACCCTGCTAGGTACATACTCGGTCGTGCCTCGCCACTCGATCCTCTGAATGCCCGGCATAGCCAAAGTGACTGTCTTAGCATGACAGTCCAGAAATAGCATGACATGGAAATAGCCAGTCCATGCCCAATACAACATCAAAATCGATCATGCTGAGAAGCAACAGGTCTACTCGAGTCTCCAGAACTCCAATAGTGACCAAACAGGACCGGTATACGTGGTCCACAACAATAGTATCCCCTACCGGGGTAGATACATGCATTGGCAGCTCAAGACTTCCTCGGGTCGTACCCAAATGAGGAGCAAAATATGTAGACACATAAGAATAAGTAGAACCAGGATCGAACAACACGGAGGCATCTCTATGGCAGACTGAGATAATACCTGTAATCACAGCATCAGAAGCAACGGCCTCAGATCGGCCCTGAAAAGCATAGCATCTAGCCTGTCCGCCTGATCGGCCTCCCCTTCGAGGGCGACCCCTAGCTGCCTGACCCTCACCCCTAGCTGGCGGGGCGGGTGCTGAAGTAGAAGGACCAGATAATGAGGGCTGCCCCATCTACTGATAAGATCTGGAAACAAGACCGGGACACTCCCTACGGTGGTGCCCAAACTCTCCACACTCGCAGCAACTCCCCGGTGCTGGGGACTGACACTGATAAGGACCTCTGGCGCTGGAGTGGCCAGCTGATGAACTAGGCCGAGATGAACCCTGAGCGGATGGGGCCTGTGAAGAACTATGAGCTGGCATGGCACCGAGAGATGGCTGGCTCTGGTGCGAACCCTGATAACCCTGTCTAGGTGACCATCTGCGACGATCTGAGCGTCCCGACTGCGAAGACCTGAAAGAGCGACCTCGGCTCTGCTGACTCTGGCCTCTGGTCTGAGTGCCACTGGAACTAGTTGCTCCTCGAGGCCTCTTGGCCTCCCTCTCATCCCGCTCCCTGCGACGATCTGTCTCTATGTCGCGAGCAATATCCACAGCATCCTCAAATGTACAACTCAAAACCCTCTCCCGAGTCATCAGAATATGAATGGGATAAATGAGGCCGTCCACGAAGCGTCCAATCCTCTCTTTGTTGGAATGAACTAACCACGGTGCATATCTGGACAACTCTGTAAACCTGATCTCATACTCAGACACTGACATGTCCCCCTGACGGAGACCCTTAAAGTGCCTACGCATCTCCTCTCTCTGAGATCGAGGCACCCATTTCTCCGAGAACATAGTGGAGAACTCCGGCCATGATAGTGGTGCTGCTCCGGCTGGCCTGCGGCGCTCATAAGCCTCCCACCAAGCGAAGGCTGGTCCCTGAAACTGGAAGGTAGTGAAAGATACCCCACTGGACTCCAAGATCCCTGCCGTACGAAGCATCCGACGACACTTTTCCAGAAAACCTTCGGCATCCTCGCCCGGAGCACCAGTGAACACTGGAAGAGATAGTCTAGTGAACCTCTCGAGATGACGCTGCTCATCGTCCGTCATAGCTGGGAACCTGTCCCCCTGAACCTGATCTGCGGGCTGAACCGGAACCACATGCTGAATTGGAGGAGCCTCTGGTGTCTGTATGCCCTACACTACTGGCTCTGGAGTGCGTACTACGGGGGTCTGATGACCACCCCCGATCCCCGATGCAGCTGCTGTAGTAGTAACTGAAACCGCCTGTGCTAGGCTAGTGCAGACTGCTAGTATCTGAGCCAGGGTCTCCTGTAGACCCGGAATAGCAATGGGCACAGCTGGTGCCTGATCTGGTGCTGCTGGCACCTCTGCAACTGGGGGCTGTGGGTCAGCTGGCGCTGCCTCAGCTGCCCTAACTCCGCCACGACCACGACCGCGTCCACGACCTCTAGTAGGTGGTAGTGGTGGTCGTCCTCCACGTCCGGATGATCGAGTTCTCGCCATCCGCGAGAGAATAGAATGTCAAAGTTCAGTTCAAGTCAAAAGTAATCGCACGACAAGAATTCCAAGAATTGAAACTTTTCCTAAAAAGGTTTGCAGCCTCCCGAGGATAAGTACAGGCGTCCCCGCACCGATCCACGAGACTCTACCAACCGGCTCATGACTCGCGAGACCTGTTAACCTAGGCTCTGATACCAACTTGTCACGACCCAAACCCTGGTCGTGATGGCGCCCAACACAATGCTAGGCAAGCCCGACCATATTATCCCTTAAGCCAGCCAGTTATTAGTCAAATTAAACTTAAACAGTACATGATCATATCAGGTGATAAGCGAAATGTATAATATACAAAATACGGTCCTAACCATATTGTGGTGTCACGAGACTGAGCCTCTACAGATTAACATCCTAACACAAACAAGTCTAGGCAAAAGGAATCAAAAAGATGATAAAGAAGGAGAAAAACAAGCTCTGCGGATGCTGGCAGCTACCTCTTAATCTCCGCAAAAGTAGACAAGGATCAGCAGCTACAAAGTCTCAACTGCTCTCGGGCACCTGTGGATCTGCACAGAAAGTGCAGGGGAGTGGGGTGAGTATATTTCAACTCAGTGAGTAACAATAATAAACAATAACTGAAAGTAAGAACTCCTGTGCTATCACTTAACAGTTCTAAGGAAACCCTCACTGGTACGTCATCACTGTAGTAAGTACTCTGATCTCCGGTCCACATCTATCTCTACAAGATCCCACACTGATCAAACCCTCACTCGTGCCCCTACGGCGTACATCCGTTTCAATATATGAATACACATACCTATGTCTATAATGTATAAGTATTTAAGTAGGTAATAGGATATGAATAAATATAATGTTGCGGCGTGCAGCCCACTCCAATACATATACCCGCTGCGGCGCGCGGCCCGCTCCATTTAACGTCGACGGCGCTCACCGGGGGTGTATACGGACTCGGAGGGGCTCCCTAGGCCCAAGCGCTGTGATATCGCGGCGTGCAGCCCGATCCACACATGTATTCCTCTGCGCCGTGCGGTCCGATCCAACATATATTTATACTGCTGCGCGCGTGCGCGGCCCGATCCCATAATATACACCGGCGCTCACCGAGAATGTGTGCGGACTCGGACTCCGAAGGGGCTCCTACAGCCCAAGCGTAATAGTATCGCGGCGTGCAGTCCGTCCCACATGTATATTACATGTATATTACATGTATATTACTGCGGCGTGCGGTCCGATCCAATATATATACTGTTGCGGCGTGCGGCCCGATCCAATATAGGTATCTATATATAATACCTCATAATGGGTCCTCGACCCTATCCCAGGTCAGTATGTACTTGGCCTCTCAGGCCCAATATAATATATCACAGTGGGTCCTTGACCCTGTCTCAGTCAATATAGACTTGGCCTTTCGGGCCCAATATAACATCTCATAGTGGGTCCTTGACCCTATCTCATCGCAATCGGTATAGACTTGGCCTTTCAGGCCCATTCAGCTAGAACAGGGAATTCTACCCTAGATAATCTCTCTCAATGTACACATCTAGTACGGGCTCATATTATGCAATACAGCTAGAGCTACGGCTGAGTGAATGTTTCCAACACGATATACGGGTCACCTAGCTCTATAGGTTCCTTAATGCTCTACAGATCGGCACAAGGCCCCAAACATGGCTATTAGCCCCAATCGTACAGTTATAATCTCATTAACAGTCATAAAACACATTATTCTATTAGCCGAGAAGGACCAAGTCCAAGTCCCCAATCACAATGTCACCACGCTCGTTACAAGCTGCGTGTCTCATCTCAACATAGCACTGTGAAGTGCTAGTACGGGGTTTCAAACCCTCAGTACATTATTTACTACTACCACTCACCTTGAACCGGTAGAAGCTTCAATCCGCCTTGCGCTTGCCTTGCAAATCAATCTCCTCGGATGCCAAATCAGCTTAAAATCATAGAGAATGCATCATTATATGCTAATTTCACGTAATTCATTCGAAATAACCCAAATTATATCAAAACCCACAAGTTGTCAAAACCCGACTTTTGGTGCGCTTCTCAAAAAATTATAAAAGTTACATATTCGGAACCCTCGTCTCAATACGAGTCTAGGCATATCAAATTTACCAAATTCGGACTCCATTTGCCCGCTCAAATCGGTATTTTTCTACAATTTTAGGCCTAGGGCTTAAACCCACATTAAATCCTCCATTTTCATAGAAATAGTCCATGATTTCATGATAAAAGCGTGTAATTAAACCATGAAACTTACCTCCGACAATATCCCGATGATCTCCCAGCTATTTCCCGTCACTTTCTCACTCTAGAGCTCAACAATGGAGGGTTTTGCAAATGAACCCGTATGTGAAATGTTTCTGGTTTTAATTCACCGCCTGGGCCGTTTACTCTACGTGATCGCAGCACTGGGCTCGCGATCGCGATGCACAAAAACCTTGGCTGCCAACTTTACTCTACGCGATTGCGTGAACCTGGACGCGATCGCAGTGCTCAACACAGCGACCCTACGCGATCGCATCAAAGGGGTCGCGATCGCACTGCTTAAGAACACGACCTTACGCGATCGCATCGACCGACCCGCGATCGCGATGATCAAACACTCAACCTCACGCGATCGCATCACTACTCCTGCGATCGCGAAGAACAATCTCCCAGCCTCATCTCGATATACTACGCGATCGCGTGGCAATGTCCGCGATCGCAGAGAATAAAATACCTGCAATTTTATTGCAGCAAATCCAGCAGCCCCTTTTGGCTCAAAATGGTCCGTTTGGACCCCCGAATTCATCCCGGGGTCCCCGGGACCCCCAACGAAAACCACCAACATACTCCAAAACACGATACGAACTTGTTCCAATCATAAAAACACCATCCTAAACATCACAATCACCAATTACACATGGATTCAAGCCTAAGTTTCTTCAAAACTTCCGAAATCGACATTCGATCAAAAACCCGACCAAACGACCTCCGAATGACCTGAAATTTTGCAGGCACATCCAAAATCACCTAACGGAGCTACTGCAACTATCGGAATTCCATTCCGACTCCCGAATCAAAATCACACCTACCATTCGGATTTCGCCAAAATTCAACCTTAGCCAATTCAAGCCTATTTCTACACCGGACCTCCAAATTCAATTTCGATCGCTCTCCTAGCTCACAAATGACCTCCCGGAGCTGACCGAATCATTAGAATTTGATTCCGATCTCTCTAACTAAATAGTCAACTCCGGGTTGACTTTCCTTATTCAAGTTTCCTTCAAAAAGGCTATATGCCTCATTTTCAATCCAATTCACTCCTAACTCCCCCGATAGACTCTAACACCGATATAAAAGCATGAAATATGTAATTACAACATAACGGGGTGGTAATTCTCGTGACGACGGGCCGGGTCGTCACATATGTCTTCCTAATTGTGTTGTTCTTATTACGCTTAGTATTTCCCTATTATCGTTATTCCTTGTGAGTTAGTTGTAACGTCTTTTTGGTGAACATAATTTCTTGTCTTGATTCTCTTGCTTTGTTCATGTATATATTGTCATTTGTTGTGTTGTACTTGAGATTGTGATGCACAAGGTTTTTGCCGTGCGGTTGTTGAGATTGTGATGCATGAGGTTTCTATCGTGCGACTGTTGAAATTGTGATGCATGAGGTTTCTGTCGTGCGGTTGTTGATATTGTGATGCACGAGGTTTTACCGTGCGGTTGTTGCTACTATGATGCACGAGGTTTCTGCCGTGCAATTATTGTTGAAGGGTTGCACGAGGTCTTTTTCGTGCTATTGTTATTATTGATGTTTTCCACATGCGGCGTAATAAGGCGTGATATGTTATATGCTATTGGAGGAATAAGGCGGGTACATTGTTATGAACGTGTGGCGAAATAAGGCCGTGGTTATTATATTATTAATTTCACACGTGGCGAAATAAGGTAGGCTATGTAAAGGATTGATTGTATAGAATTGTGACGGCCTGTGAAGGCATTCTTTTTTGTTTTATATTGTAGTTGTGGGCTTCTTACCAGTATGAGCGTTAGCGCTTGGATGTTGTGAGGAAACATTCGTATGTGCGGTCCGTTCTCCTTTCTATATTTCCTAGTTGGTATTAAAAACACTTGCACAAGCATACACGTAGCTGAACACTCCTTTTAGAGATGAATTCCTCATGATTTTTGCTAAGGGTGGAGGTACTCCCTCGTTTATCCACTATATTTGGAAGAGTGTCGCTAGTTAGCCAGTTAGTTGTCAACGTGACCATGAGATTGATGGGGCACAGGATGCCAAATTGTTAGATTTTAGATACCGCATCTTCGCGAGTGTGGCTTGTCCGACACCTGGTGAAATCATGGAAAGAGATGAATAAGACCTTTTTGAACACCATTGTAGGATATGCGTTATTGACTTGTTTTCCCCCTTGCTGTGTTGTGACCTTAGGATTTGGATTGTGATTATGCCGTCATTTCGTATCATCATTTATTATGGCCTCGTTGTTACTTCTTGTGCTTTTCCCTTATTGTTAATTGCAGCATTTTCGGTCATTCATGCAGTCTTACATATTTATATGTCATTTCCATTATACCTATGATTATACTTTTTATTGACTGGTAGGTGCCTTGGCTGTTCCTCGTCACTACTCCATCGAGGTTAGTCTTGATACTTACTAGGCACCACCATGGTGTGCTCATGCTACGCTTCTGCACATTTTTGTTGTGCAGATACAGGTACTCCCACTTAGTTCTATCAGCCTTGGAAGGAGGTGTATCGGTAGAGACTTCAAGGTATATTTGCTACATCCACAGGTGGAGGAGTCCCTTTCCAGCTTTCTGTAATAAGTATAGCTCTTCCAGTATTTCTCCTTTGTATAGATATTCTTGAGTCAGAGCCTCATATGTATCCCTTAGCTTGTGATTTGTGAGTTTCCTGGTTTTGGGAGATTTGCTAGCTTCAAGAATTGTTATGGTATGTGCCGAGCGGCACCTTAAACACTATTTATTTTATCAGTTCAATTTTATTTATTTTCTTCTATAGTTATGGTTTATCTTGCGGATTGTTAGGCTTAACTAGTCATAGGGACTAGGTGCCATCACGACATGTTCATGGAGGGTGAACTAGGGGTTATGACATGTTCCTAAGAACGAGCCAACAAAAGGAACCCAAAAGCAACTTGGTAAGAACAATGTGATGAAGACTTGTGATGTTCCAGGTATTGTTGATGCAGAATTCAATGGCTAAGATACTGTGCTTGGTAATTGGAAAGACGCTCCATTTCTTGGTCAGCCGGAAAGGAGCTTTGGTGGCTTAGTTTTTTGTCATTTCTGTTGTCCAGGTTATTGCAGGGTTGTAATCTGGATATTGTCTTGTGACTCAAACCCTTTTATCCTTTTATCTTGTCTAGTTCCTTTGGTCGTAGTATCTCATGTAGTGTTGTCTAGGTTTGTTCTAAGGGTTGTACCCCAGTTTATTGTGCTTGTTTTGTTGTCCAAACTCTTTCACCGTCAGTCTAATGTAGTTCTCTATTTTCTGTTAATTCTAGTCATTTCTGTTTAGTTCTCTTCTCCTGTTATAGTTCTTTTCGTGCTGGTCCTAGTGACATGACATGCAAGCATAATTCTCAGCCTAAGCTCAAAAGTTAGTTTTGAAACATTGAAATAATTTTGAAGATGACAGAGGCACTTGAGGGAAATAAGAACAGATTTGAACACTTTGAGATCATTTGAAGCCCGAACCATGTGAAACTGGGGCAGATAAAACACAGAGAAACCCTATTGGAGTGCATTATGCCGCATCTGGTTGAAGCTAAAGGCAACTTTGCCCGAATTGTTAGGGGTTGTTCGTGGTAATGAAAGTGAGAGTGTTGTCCAATGGTGCTTTGCATTCAACAGATGTAGAAGGCGGATGTGTCGATATGGTTACCGAGCCTAGTACAATAAAAAAATGATACAAATGTTTTCTATGGTTTGTTTAAATGTGTTGTTTGTGCTTGGCGTGTTTTGAGGATTGGAATGACGAAGGCATTTTATTATTCTATCTAAATACTTTATCCTTCATTACCCCTTTGAGACTTATTTGTTTTCTTTCATACCCCTCAATCAAAATTAGTAGCAAAGATCACAAATACAAGCGTGAAATATAAGTAAAGGAAAAAGAGAAAAGAAAAGAGTGAAAAGAGAGGAAAAAAGGCGGGAAGAAGAAAAGAGAAAAGAAGAGAAAAGAGAAGAAAGGAAAAAAAATCACAAAAGGAGAAAAGAAAGAAAGAAGAGAAAATGAAAGAAACAAGATGAAAAAGGAAAGAAAAGTCATAACAACAAAGTAATCTCTATGACCTGAACTACGTTCGACCTGATTCCTTTTAAGGAAACATAGGAAGCCTCACGGTTCGGTCTCATCATAACAAAAATCCAAAAGTCCCCAAGCAAGAAACTGGGGCAGAAGTTGTGGTTGTTGTGAGAAATCTGATTCCGAAAGTTGTAATTTTGAAGCCATGTTGAATATTTTGAGCCTTTGATACCCTTTCTTTATAACCCTATCCAAAAGCCCACATTACAGTCCAAAGAAAGACCTTCCGATCAGTCTTTGAGAGATGTCACGTCAAGCGAGTAGAGGTGAATCATATCAGGGGCAACACTCTGATCCAAAAAAGGGAAATGAAAAAGGAGAGAGTATTTTTTATGAGAACCCTCACGGGTACCACAAAGCGATAAAAGCTGAGAGAAATAAAAAATGTGAGAGTCTTATTGGTAAGAACCCACGGGTACCATAAGGCGACGATGAGATAAGAGAAAAACCAAAATGAGAGTCTTATTGGTGAAAACATTCAAGGGCACCATAAGGTGACAGTGAGATGAGAGAAAGACTAAAATGAGAGAGGCTTGATGGTGAAAACCCTTCGGGCACTGCAAGTTGAATAAGGATTGTGATTCAAATTGGATAGGTGGAGCATTGAAGCCCAGTTTCACGGCAAAGAGGTACGACAACAGCCGAACATCATATTTGCCTAACAGAATAGGTCGTAGGTGCATGTCATGGTCTGCAGAGTTGGTATCCACATCTGATAGGTTTCTACTTTGTGGTTTTCTTGTTAGGAATCATATCTTTCCTTTGTCCTTTACTCTATTCATTTTGTTGTGTTTTCTTCCTCCTCTTGAGTCTGTTTGGTCACAACAAGTGAGGAATGACTTCAAAATCTGTCACCAAGCTTTCCAATTGAACAAAACGGGATCTGGTGAACACATCAAAGCATCATAAGTCAGGAAAAAACAACAGGCACACTGAGTTGGCAACAATCAACATGCTTTGGGATCCTTGTGAAATGGAAAGGCTTTGTATATGTCAATTCATGAGCAGTGCAATGAATGAAGGGTTAGGGTGAACAAATCAGAGGTATTCCTATGATAAGCTTGATAAAAGGGTGTTAAACCAGTGACGAACAAAATCTTCCAAGCAGAAATCAAAGTTATCATGGCAAATAGGGGAGTTGTAGACCTCAAGGACCGCACCAGGGGTTTGAGTCAAGAAAGAACAACATACATCTTGAGTGGGTGGCACTTGACGTGCTTTAGGATTTGTGTGAAATACAAGGGTTTGGCACATATCAATTCATAAACAATGAAACAAGATGGAGGGTGTTTGGTTAACGGATCAGAGATATTTTCTGTGTTAAGGGTAACAAAGAAAGTGGTTAGTTAATAAACAAGCAAGGTCTTCAAGTGGGAATCATTTATCACGGCAAGTGAAGGAACAATAGATCTCGATGCCAAGGCTACTGATTTAAATCAGGAAAGAACAACATGTGCATTGAGTTGGTAAGAATCAATATGATTGGGAGTCCATGTGAATCACAAAGGCTTGGTAAATGTAGGTATGAACGATGCAACAGATAGAGGGTATTGGGTACGAACGAGAAGAAGTATTTTCTGGGTCAAGGTTTACAAAGGAATGGTTAGTCCAGGAACACGCAGGGTCTTCGAATGGAAATCAGTTATCATGACAAGTGAAGGAGCAACAGACCTCGAGGTCAAGGCATTGGTTTAAGTCAAGAAAGAGCAGCATACACACGGAGTGGGGACAATGGACGTGCTTTGGGATTCATATGAGACACAAAGGTTGGGTAGATGTATGTTAATGAGCAATGCAACAAATAGAGGATATTAGGTCTGAATGGAAAAAAGGTATTTTCAGTGACACGAATGATAGAGAAGGTGGGTAGTCAATAAACATGCAAGGTCTTCAAGTTGAAATAAGTTATCATGGGAAATGAAGGAGGAATCGCCCTCAAAGTCAAGGCCACAAACCAACCACTACATTTTAAAATGGCAAGATTTTTTTTTATTGAAACATGGCAGAAATTTTGTTTGTTTCAGAGAAACCACCTCAAGGAAAGGCAGGCACCAGATAGGTTTGACGGTATGTTTTCAGGACCCTCCTGGAAAATGGGACTTAGTTTAAATTTCAAAACAATCATGAGTAGCATAATTTAGCATAAATGTATCCCAAATGAATGTAAGTTGGTTCCAAAGATTGCATGTTTAAGATATGATTCAATTAGGAGCTTTCACACCCTCTTGGATAATGAGATGTAGTTTTAAGTCTGATTAAATAACAAGATACACTGGATATCGTACCTTCAGTAGATATAGCTTAGGTTAAAACTATCTTTTAACTAGAAGTTGTCAGGAGCCTCTTGGATAATGGGAAGTAGTTTAAGACTTTTTAGACAATAAATATTGTAGGGGTAATACCTTTAGAGGATATAACTTAGGTTCATAACTGTTAGAAGTTATCAGAACCTCCCTGGATACTAGGACTTAGCTTTGAAATTGTTATAATAGTTGGTAGAATAATTCAGTTTAACACTCACCCATGTGTCCAGCTACCAAACTGGGGCAGAAAATTTTCTTTATTTTCGTCTATTTTTATTCAAATCAGATACCCATTAGGAGAGCAGGGAGAAGTAATTCAAGTTGCAAAAGTCAAGATCCCACCTGGAGAACAGAGGCATACATTTCAAGTTTCTGTGGTCAGGAGCCTGCCTGGAGAACAGAGGCATAAATTTCAAGTTTCAGCAGTCAAGAACCAGCCTGGAGAACAGAGGCACACATTTCAAGTTTCACCAGTCAGGAGCCCGCCTGAAGAATAGAGGTATTACAATTCAAGTTTTAGTTTTCAAATTCTTATTAGTATCCTGTAATGTGATGCCTAGCCATCAAACTAGGGCAGAATATTTTCTTTGTTTTGTCTATTTTGTCGAAGTTAGGAGCTATCCTGGAGAACAGAGGCATACATTTCAAGTTTTAGCAGTCAGGAGCCCGCCTGGAGAACAAAGGTATTACAATTCAAGTTTTAATTTTCAAATTATTATTAATATCCGGTAATGTGATGCCCAACCACCAAATTGGGCAGAAGATTTTCTTTGAGAGCCCGCCTGGAGAATAGAGGCATACATTTCAAATTTTAACGTCGGGAGCCCGCCTGTATAGCAAAGACATACATTTCAAGTTTTGAAGTCAGGAGTCCGCCTGTATAGAAGAGGAATACATTTGAAGGTTTGAAGTCAGGAGCCCGCCTGTATACCAGAGGAATACATTTCAAGTTTTAAAGTCAGGAGCCCACCTGTATAGTAGAGGAATACATTTAAAGTTTCAAAGTCAGGAGCCCACCTATATAGCAGAAGAATACATTTCAAGTTTCGAAGTCAGGAGCCCGCCTGTATAGCAGAGGAATACATTTCAAGTTTTGAAGTCAGGAGCCCGCCTGGATAGCAGAGGAATACATTTCAAGTTTTGAAGTCAGGAGCCCGCCTGGATAGCAGATGAATACATTTCAAGTTTTGAAGTCAAGAGTCCACCTGGATAGCAGAGGAATACATTTCAAGTTTTGAATCCAGGAGCCCGCCTGTATAGTAGAGGAATACATTTCAAGTGTTGAAGTTAGGAGCCCTCCTGTATAGCAAAGGAATATATTTTAAGTTTCAGCAGATAGGAGACTGCTTGAAGAACAGAGCAATGCATTTCATGTCAGCAGTTAGGAGCCCGCCTGAAGAACAGAGGAATACATTCAAGTACAACGGTCAAGCATCACTCGGAAAAAGGGAAAAACATCTTAGATCATAATTCAAGTCAACAACAAAGGAGGCTTGCGAAAATAATGCGAGTTAAAAGTTCGTGCATTATTGGTGGCATAGGATGAAGAAGGATATTGTTATGTATGTGACTCGATGTTTGAACTGTCAGCAGGTCAAGTTTGAGCATTAGAGACCTGGTGGTTTATTTCAGAGGATTGAGCTTCCCGAGTGGAAGTGGGAGAGGATTACCATAGATTTCGTTTTCGGACTTCTGTTTACTCGGAAGAAGTTTGATGCTATATGGGTCATTGTTGATAGGCTGACAAAGTCAGCGCATTTCAGTTCTGTGGCGGTCTCCTATTCATTCGAGAGGTTAGATGAAATTTATATTCGGGAGATTGTTCGCCTTCATGGTGTGTCGGTATCTATCATTTCAGATCATGGTACGCAGTTTACCTCGCGCTTCTGGAGAGCAGTCCGGCAGAAGTTGGGCATACGGGTTGAGTTAAGTACATCATTTCATCCCCAGATGGACGGTCAGTCCAAGAGGACTATTCAGATATTGGAGGATATGCTCCGAGCCTATGTCATTGATTTCAGAGTCTCATGGGACTAGTTTTTGCCTTTAGCAGAGTTCGCCTAAAACAACAGCTACCAGTCTCACATTCAGATGGACCCTTTTGAGGCGTTGTATAGTTGGCGATGTCGGTCTCCAGTGGGATGGTTTTAGTTGGGAGAGGCTCGGTTGTTGGGTACAGACTTAGTTCAGAAGACCTTATATAAGTCAAGATCATTCAGGAGAGGCTTCATTCAGCTCAATCTAGGTAGAAGACTTATGCAGACAATAAGGTCCGAGATGTATCATTCGTGATTGGTGAGCGGGTATTTGTCCGAGTGTCGCCTATGAAGGGCGTGATGAGGTTCGGAAAGAAGGCAAGCTTAGCCCTAGGTACATTGGTCCGTTTGAGATTCTTGACCGAGTAGGAGAGGTGGCTTATAGACTTGCATTGTCGCCTAGCTTATAAGCCGTGCATCCAGTTTTCCATGTATCTATGCTTTAGAGGTATCACGACAATCCTACCCATGTGTTAGACTTCAGTACTCTCAAATTGGACAATGATCTATCTTTTGAGGAGGAGCCGGTAGCTATTATAGATCGGCGGGTTCATTGGTTGAGGTCCAAAATTTTTCCTTATGTTCGTATTCAGTGGAGGGGTCAGCCTCCTGAGGCATCGACCTGGGAGTCCGAATCTGATATGTGGAGCCGTTATCCCCATCTTTTTCCCGACTCAGGTACTTCATTCTTTTGTCCGTTCGTTAACGAACGATTGTTTTAGAGGTGCAAAATGTGAAGACCCAAAGGGTCATTACCGTTTTGATTATTTATGCACGAAGGAACATTCATTGCCCATTTGATTTCAATTGCACGAAGGATTATTCTGTGCCTTCATATGAGAGTTATGTGAGTAAAAACACGAAGGTTGACGCTGTGCAGTTTATTTGATTGCTTTTTGTGAGAATGAGAGTGAAAACATGAAGGGTGATGCCGTCCAATTTTAATCAAATTGGGGTACGGAATGTTCCTTCGTGCATAAACTATCAAAACATGGTACGAAATTTCCCTTCATGAAAATATAATCAAAACATGGCACGGAATGACCCTTCGTGCAAATATAATCAAAATATGGCATGGAATGATCCTTCGTGCATTATCACTCTTCCTCACCCAAACAGTAATCACAACCAAACGAGGTGAAGGGATAGACAATTATTAAGGAACGTCCCAGCAAGGGAAAACACAAGTCAACAGCTAAATCCCGGCAAGGGAGCAACAACAATAACCTTCACGTCCCGACAATGGAGATAATCAATATACTCAAACCATCCCAAAAGGGATTAATCATATCTCTTTCTATTTCTTTCATTTCTTACTCAATAATCCTTTCATCGTTTGAGCCAACGCTCCAAGGAATCTACAATTCATAATTAGTCTCCATACTCCTCACATTACATGGAATTCATCAGTAACATGGAAGAGTCATAACAATATTAGAATAAGTACAAACAAGGACTCACAATCATGCTAGACACCGGTGTATAGATACTCGTCACCATGCCTATACACCTTACTTCACATTTAGCAATTAGCAAACAACACTCCAATCCTATTCCCTCAAGACAAAGTTATATCAAACACTTACCTCAAATGCTTCAAACTCAACTCAAGCCTCTAGTATAGCTTTACCCCTCCAATTCACCACAAAACTGCTCGAATCTAATAACAAATTACTTGAATGTATTAACAAAAGCTACTTTCACCAATTTGAATGCATGAAACTGAACTTCCCAAGGTTTTACTCAAAAATTTCCAAAATGCCCGCAGGCCCACGTGATCACAACTCGAGGTTCGAACCAAAACCCAATTACCCGTTCCCCCATGAACTCAGATATATGAGTTACTTTGGAATCATACCTCAAATTGAGGTCCAAAACCCCCAAATTTAGGAACCCTAGTTCTACCCTAAATTCTCAAATTCTCCCATTAAAATCTTATTTTTGAAGTTGAAATTATGTTTAAATATGTTAAGGAGTAAAGAAAATAAGTTAGAAATCACTTACCAATCACTTTGAAGAAGAAGAATCATTTGGAAAATCGCCTCTTATGTTT
This sequence comes from Nicotiana noctiflora, assembly GCA_032618575.1. Taxonomy (NCBI): domain Eukaryota; kingdom Viridiplantae; phylum Streptophyta; class Magnoliopsida; order Solanales; family Solanaceae; genus Nicotiana; species Nicotiana noctiflora. The sequence continues at coordinate 41,942 of JASVEL010011553.1, read as the reverse complement.
TAGAATTTTAAAAAGTGAAAAGTGACTAAAAATCCTGACTTTATATACTTTACTGAAGACCCAGTGCGGATCGCACAAAAATGCACTGCGGCCGCAGGAGAAAAATGATGCTCTGAACGTACCCAATGCGGACTGACGAATTTGGTGCGTGGTCGCGCTGGTGGACTGACACTGAAGACCCCTCTCTGAATCTTCCAGTGCGGACCATGCTGATATTGCACGCGGACGCGCTGGTCGAACAAGAATTCACTGTCCCTCTGCACCTAGCCACACAGACCGTGCAGAAATGAACCACGGCCGCGCGGTTTCCAGATTGACTGCACAGAAATGACCGCGGCCGTGCTGGCGGCCTACAACACTTGGACCTGCAACATCTGATACTTTTAAGTCTAAGGCATCCTAGGACCTACTCAAAACTCACCCGAGCCCTCGGGGCTCCAAATCAAACATACATCTAACTCCAAAAATATCCTACGGACTCACCCGTGCGATCAAATCGCCAAAACAACATCGTAAATATCAAATTACGCCTCAAGACCCATGATTTCCTTCCAATTTCCATGAAACATCAAATTTACTATTTCTAGCTCAAAACACGTCAAATGACGTCCAAATCTAACCAAACTTCATAGCATTTCTTAAATAATATTTAAGACTTGTGATGGGCGTCATAACCAAAATATGATCCCAACAGCACAATCTTCTAAACAAATATCACTTTCGAATTCTTTAATTATTTTTCAGAAAATAATTTCACATAACAATTCATTTCTCGGGCTTGGGACTTCAAAATTTCATTTCGGGCACACACCCAAGTCTCAAAATTTCCTTCGGACCCTCCGGGACAGTCGAATCACGAGTCCGAATCCGTTTTTCCAAAACGTTAACTGAAGTCAAACTTAATCAAGTAGAACATCAAAATATATTATATTTCTCACAAATTGACATTTTAACTTTCCGTTTACGCGTCCGAACTGTGCACACAAATTGAGGCGACCCCAAAGTGAGGTTTTCATGGCCTCGGAAGTACAAATTGAGTAGGAATACGGTGATGACCATTTGGTTCGTCATATTATGTCATGATATGAGAGGGAGGGGAACATACTATAGGGGAAATACAGTTCGAATATAAAGTCGGCAATTTAAACAAGAAACCATACAAACAATAATTGATGTCGTGCACCTTATTTAATTGTTTTGGTGAGAATGAGAGTGAAATCACTAAGGGTAATGCCATGCAACTGTAAATTTTCCTGCTCTCATTAGTTATTTCTATTGTACGGTTTCTTGTTTAAATTACCGACTTTATATTCAGACTATATTTCCCCCATAGTATGTTCCCCTCCAAACACTAAGAAAGTATAGCAAACTGAAAAAGCATGTACAATACGTGAAACTAAGGAGCAGTCTCTCAAATCTCCCTCCAGGTCTGGTGCACAAACAACTGTTACTGCTAATATTGGTGCACAAACTATTACTGCTGATAACGGTGCACAAATAGCTGCTACTGATCATGCTGGCGCACAAACAGCTCGACTGAAATTTGCACCTACACGAGCTGGGCAACTTAAATGAGTATCTAGGGGCGGATGTACGTATCAAATTTGGGTGCTTAAGCATCCATTAAACTGGACAAAGAGTACATATAATTATATTGATTTTTTAAGGAAATGGATATAAAAAGTTAACAAGCACCCAGGAAAAGAAAACTTTGATGGATGATTTGGTCAAGAAATAGGACTGAAACGTTATGAAAGTAGGCAGCAGGAGTTCGATTTTATAAGAAGAACTCTTTAATAGGCATTTTTGGCTCTTTCCAGTAGCCAGTATTCTAATGTTGCTAAGACTTTATTTCCTTTGCTGAATTTTTGTTCACCTTTTCTTACAAATTCTTTTAATTTATCTAAATTACTATAGAAAAGAAAGAAAACGTATTTAAAAAGGAATCCGAAGTGCGATCCTTTTTGAAGGCCAACAGTTCGTCTACAGTCCAGACCAATAATTGTGTTATTCATCATATTTCCATGATGTCCATATTAATACTACTAAATGAGTTTTTTCGGTAGTTTATTATCACTATGTTCAAAACTAAGATCGATGGGGTAACAAAGAATGAAACTAAGGGTGGCTGGAATGAAGCGTGCGATCTTCAAGTAGGCAAGGTAACACTTTGTTGGTGGAAAATACACAGCAGCAGTCAACTTTCCCAGTTGTGCGACAAATTGTCTCAAAAGCTATCATAACTCAAAATGCTTTTGATGCACTTCCACATGAGTGAGATGTTGGAGTTAACTTACCATCCTTAAGAGATGATAATGTGCAGCATAAATTCTCCCTCGTCCTAGCAGTGAGGGGCAGTCTAGCGAGCAGAGGGAGATAACAAAGCAGGGATGTGTGAGCGAACTAATGATGTAATTGAAGTAGTTGAAATGGCTAAAGCTGCTGGTGCATTGAATGGAATTGCACAGAGGGATAATAAAAAAACGACTTCGCATATGCATAATCATTAACAAGAACCTAAGACGGCCGCTCGCAAACTATTTCTAAAATTTATTATAATGCAATTTTGTTCAATGACTCAAAACCAATTAAACACTAAGCCGCATTATACAAAACTAATTCATGAAAACTATTGACACATCAGAATGATCAAACTGTGGAAAACCTAACTACCCAATACTATTTTTTTTAAGAATCTTTAATTGCCACATGAATTCTATGAAATGAAGTTTCAGATTTCTCTTTTTTTTTTTACCATTAAATTTCATTATTGGCACATGAGAATGATAAAAAAGTGTTCAACCTGAAGTTTAATTTGATATTTGAATTTTTGAGAAGTTAATATGTATAAAATAAATGGGAGAGAGAAGTGACACCATAGAATCTGGAGATATAGCACAAACATAATATCTTAGTAAGCAAAAAGTGCAAACCAAATTAAAGTTATAATTATCAATAGAAAAAGTTCTATCCTTTACTTCAAAAACAAGAATCAATCTGACAATATCCTAAAAGATAGAGATAGAGATAGAGATAGAGGTGTATAAAGAGAAATTAAGAGAAAGATATAAAAGTATAGAAAAATAGATAGAACGAAAATTTTGGTTGCTAGAGGCGGAGCTTTTCTTACACTATAAAAACTGTAAATAAGACTTAATTCTTAGGCGTAGGTTTTCCTTGTTTTGGGAAATTCGGATAAGGGATATACTATTTAGGCGCGGGAAGAATTAGAGGGGGAAAGTTTTGACGGAAAGAAAAGGTAAAAATAAAAGCTTAGCTGACTAATTCTTTTGAATCACCGCCAAAAATATACTTATTGCTGACAAATATTTATTAGCTGCTAATATTTTGCCTTCAATAAATAATTTAGCAACAATTAAGTAATTGCCATTAAATAATTGCCGTTAAAGACTTTTTTTGTTGTAGTTATTATCCAGGCAGAAATCACCTAAAGCAGAGAAGTGAAGAAGCTCGCGGACGACACCTGTGTCTACAGAAAAGATGAACTTAAGCTCGGACACCTGTCTCTACAGAAAAGATGAACTTATCAAAAAGAAACTGGAGAATCATTTCTTGAGGGAGGGATAGACGAATATATAAGGTCCATGCAACAACCGACCAATCCCCCAAATAGGCCAATTAATTCTGACCGCGTTAACGTCACCCTCCCCTTGAGGAATGCAATGGCGAAATTACTCCAGGCTCCTATGTGATTTATGAAAGCGGGGGGGCACGGGGAATCCCCGACGTCAGTTCGCAGAAGCTATAAACTCTGCCTCGACTACAAAATCTTAAAGGGCTTTGAAGGCCTAATACTGGATGCTCTGGGCGCAAGAAGAACTACCAGAATATAGGTTCCTTGTATATGTGAACTAAACAGTCATATATCTTTGCAGTATTCCTTTCCTAGAAGGGAGGACATATGAAACAAAAAAATGTGACGGGGCATACAAAAAAGGGGAGGGAGGCTCGGAGACTACTTCTCGTCGCTATACTCTTCGCCCTCACCGGGAACAATTAAATGCTCCATTTCCTCCTCTGCCACATGGGCCTCGTACAGATCAGCAAATAACTCAAACTCCGGGCCTAGAGTTCTTCCAGGGCCTCCCTCTTTCCTTTCGCCTTGGCATGATCAACAACACGGATGAATTTCTGTTGAGCCACCAGGGATATGTCATGAGCCATTGTTTGCGCCGTCGCCTTATCTGCATTGTAAGAAGTAGCATCTTGTTTGATATCGAGCTTAGCCACGGCCAAAGCAACAATCTCCTTGTGGGCATCTAAAAGAAGGCCACGTGATTTCGCCAGCTCCCCGGTCGCATTCTCATTCCGCTCCCTTAACCTGGACACCACCCCTTCCAACTTATTAATCCTCGAGCTTCCCCGCTTAACCTTCGAGAAGAGGCAAGGCAGTGAATGTATGGACACAGAACATATATTGAGAGTGGGTAGAGGAACAGATGTAAAAAGAAAAAAAAAGTAGAATACCTGTGTAGTAAGATCATCCTTCTCCCGAAGCGCCACCTCTAAAGAGGCTCGAAACTGATTCAACTCTTTATCTCCATGGACGCCTCGAGACTCCAAGTCCTACAGTTTTAAAACAACGGCATCACGCTTCTTATCATGGCATGCTAGTTCACCGTGGATCTGAGATTGACACGCTCATATATCTCTTTGCACTACAACATGATGGGTAAATTAAGAAAAATGATTAATAACACCCGGGGGCAAAAAGAAATACCGAAAGAAAAATTGTCACGTGCCACAGGGATTTCTCCGTTGCTTCGATAATGTTAGATACGTCGAAGTCAACTCTGTCAGGTATGCTGTCAAGAATGTGTGCAATAAAGCCTTCCCCTCCGAAGGAATTGCCGGCAATGGCACTAACCATCCTCCCGGCGTCTCTCAACTCTCCCGATGAGACCGGATAGTTTCGAATAAAGTCGCTCGGGTCATCAACTTTGTCGAATAGTGGCCCATTCCCTTGGAAGGCTTTGAAATCCATCCCATCCGAACCCATACCCTTGTTGGCAGAAAATACATCGAATCTGGTCGAGCGATTCAAAACCATATCGGCTTCCTCATCAACGACCTCCGGCTCCTTAGCTTTGCCAGCCCTCGCCGTCCTGGACTCAACAGCCTCTGACTGGGTACTTATGAACCCCTCTCACTGGGCCTCTACCTACTCCGCATCGGATTACCATTATCATATTCCCCACTGATATAAGGATCCGGATCCGAGGTTGGGATAGCAGTTTCTTTAGGTGGGGCAACAACCACTCTTATTCCCCGTTTCTTGTTCATGCCGAGCCCCAAGGCCTCCATTTCCCCACTAAGGGGTGGCCTCATCAGTATATTTCAAGGCCTGCACCAATACGATGAATGCACAATGCCATTGATTAGAGCGCAATGGGAGTACAAAATAAGAGACACATGTAGGAAAGAAACCTTACCATGGTTCTTGGCCACCTAGTGCTTCTCGGCCATGATGGTCCAGGACCGGAGATGATATGGGAACCTCTTGTCCAAGCACTCAATCCATCTTGCCAAGTCTGGGATCTCATCGTGATGCCAAGGAGAAGCTAGAGAAAGTCGTCCAGAGGTGAAAATATACTTATGACAATAGTTCCACTGTTCAGCAAAGGGCATCCATTCGACCGGGATGATATCCGAGGTTCACACCCAAACAAACCTGCTCATCCACCCCCCCCCACATGTCCTTCCCTTTATCAACGATTGCAAAGAAAGTTTTTTGGACCATTGTCAAAGCTTGATCAAGCCTTGTATAGCCAAAGACGGTATAATCTGACCAGATGGTTGAGGGTGAAAACTTCACCTGCGATATCCTCAGTAAAGTGCCTTAGCATCAGCACAATTCTCCAAAAAGACAGGGAGATCTAGCCAAGGGTCACTCAATACCGAATAGAGAAGTCGAGGATCACCGGATCAACTTCCAAAAGAGGAGTTCTATGGATTCATCGGGACCTAGGGTGAACGGGTAAGTATACATATAAAGAAAGCCCTCCTTGAAGCCAGTAATATTGTCACCGGAGGCAGGAATTTCCAGTGTCACTGCTTTAGTCCATCGATAGTCACCCCTCACTTTATTAACATTAGTCACGATGCTAATGTATCGATATACATGCTTGTATTGGCCCGGCATAGAGCGGGAGTCTTGGTGTAAAATCATTCGTTATCAAGCTTGGGAGGGGTCCACTACTCTAAAGAAGGGACTGATTTATTCTCCCCTCTAGCTGAAATGGACAATGATACATTCGTTACGACGGGGTACCGTTCTTGGAAGTCCTGTCCATGAATAATGGTGAAGCCTTTCTGGAAAAAAAAAAAGAAAGAGAGAGAAAGATGAAAATAAGTCAAATAAGTTGAGATTTCGATTCACAAGACTGAAGTAAGGAGAAAGATGAGGAGTATCTGGCGATCGTAGCACTTTATAGGAATTGATTGGGGAAGCAGAAAGGATAAACCTGCAGTTGTTCATGAACTCCTCGATTACCGCATATGAGAAGGCGGCCCCGTATGATTCCCGGGACTATGGCATTTAATGCTTTTACATGGATGATGTCATGGTAATAATGGCCTCAAGGCTACAATTCTGTATCATTTCCTATCACATCAATAAAGGAAACACATAGACTATCTGTGTGCGGTAAAAATGGAGGAGTCTATTTCCAACCATCGAGGTACGTTCGGAGTACCCTAATGACACATTGAGGCCATAAGGTCATTATCGAGCTCCTTATCTCGAATATACTCTGCAGCCTGGTAGTAGCTCAAAGGTCAAAAGATCTTTCTGAAACCTAGCAGAAGTCACATAGACAATAAACTTCCGAGGGGATAGCCTGAGCTAATACGTTCTAATGTCTCGTCCAGACGTCCCATCCCTGTATCTTTACATTTATTGCACCCTTTACTATATCGAGTACACTCTCTTATATAAAATACTCCTAGCATGGTATCACCGGAAATGGCTCTTCGAACCGAACAGGTATCAGAAAGATCAAGCAACAAGAGGTCGACAGCTGACCCCGCCCTCATAAAGATGCTCGAGGACCTTACAAAGAAGATAAAGGCCAATGACAAAAAGGTAGAAACCTACAATTCTAGGGTCAATCAAATTTCGGGTGCACCTCCGGTTCAAAAAGGTATAGATTTGAAGAAGTTTGTACAAAAATTGTTCCCGCACAAAGAGGCCCCAAAACCCATTCCAAAGAAGTCCAGAATGCCCGATCTTCCAAAGTACAATGAAACCTCAGACCCTAACGAACATGGCACTACATACACTTATGCAGTAAAGGGAAACGACCTAAAGAACGACGAGATTGAGTCTATCTGAGTGAAAAAATTGGAGACACGCTTTCAAAAGGGGCAATGATATATAATCACAACCTAGACCCAAACTCGATAGATTCATTTGACATGCTGGCAAATTCTTTCATAAAGGCACATGTCGGTGCCATCAAAGTAGCTACATGGAAATCAGACGTCTTCAAAATCAAGAAAAGAGAGAATGAGATGTTGCGACATTTCGTATCTCGCTTTCAATTGAAACGAATGGAACTACCACCGGTCTCTGACGACTGGGCCGTGTAGGCCTTCACTCAAGGTTCAAACGAGCAAAGCTCGATAGCTTCGAAACAACTGAAGCAGAATTTAGTCAAGTATCCCGTCGTGACTTGGTCGGAGCCAAAATCGATACCTGTCAAAGATCAGGGTCGAAGACGACCAACTAGGGGTCCCATCGGGCACGGTATACCCTATCAGGCTTCCAACAAATAAGTCAAAACCAAACAAAAAGAGATACTAACTATACGCTAAAGATAGAAGAAACGCCCAGAGGCGCAACATAACCCACAATGACAAAAGGATGAATCAAGGCCAGAATCCTTGGGGACTTGTTAGCATAGCTGGATTCGATACGCTTACAGGGCTGACGGAGGCACCCTGCTTGTCGGAATAAAACTTGAACATCGATGTCTCAGACATCGTATTCTCCATTAGTAAAAAAATTAGAAACACCAGGTGTCCAAGGCATTTACAATCAGATCCTTCACAAAGAAACCATAAGTTAATGTGCGAATATCATAACACTCTCGATCACAGGACTGAAGATAGCCGACAACTCCAGGAAGAAGTAGCTTGAGTACTCAGCAATGGTCACCTCCAAGAATTCCTCAGCGACCTAGCTATAAATTAGTTCATGGAAAGAGAGGTGGCCAAAAAGAATGAAACAAATGAGTCACAACATGTCACCAGCATAATCTTATGAGGCATCGATGCTCCACATGAAACCGTGATCAGAAGAACAAAAATATCCATCACCAAAAAAAGCGAACTCGAGGTTACATACTGAGGACGCCCCCACCTTCAGCGACGAGGACATTGAGGCTCTATCTCAGCCTCATAACGATGCATTGGAAATTTCTTTCCTTGTGAATACATTTCAAATTAAATGTGTACTTGTGGATCCGGAAGCTCGGCTAATATGATCAGGTCGAGGGTGGTAGAGCAGCTCGAACTGTTTGACCAAATCATTCCCGCCTCTCGAGTCCTCAATGGGTTTATCATGGTGAGTGAAACAACAAAAGGAGAAATCACCCTCCCAGTTAACATGGCCGACACAATTGAATTTATGCAAAATTCCATGTCATCGAAGGAGATATAAGATACAACGCCTTGTTTGAGAGGCCATGGATACACTGCATGATAGCAGTGCCATCCACCCTCAACAAAATAATGAAATTTCCAACAAAGGATGGGAGAAAACTGTTTACGAGGAACATCATACAACAAAAGAGATGTCTGTTGTGCACAATGTGGCACCAGCATCAATACCTCCACCACCAAAGGAGCCAAAGGATAAGAAAGTAATAAAATAGCAATAACAAGGTAAATTCTCGGCTACGCCCGACTAAGCAAATCAAAGGACCATGCCATGTCCTCATAACAAACGATCATATTGAGGCCTGAAGCACCATCAGTATTAACATATAATCATCTCCCTTTTTCAACCACATTTTATACTAACCTGAGTTCAGGTATCCGATTGAAACGACCGAAGTGCTTTCCAACTCAAAGGGCTTAGATTCCAAAAGCATATGTTTCACTCTTTTCCTTCGATCGGCTTTTTATCCCAATGAGGGTTTTACTGGCAAGGTTTTTAATGAGGCAACATCTATAAGCAACCTATGGACGACTCAACAAGTATTCAAGGATTCTTTTTAATCAACCTCGAATACTAGGGGGTATTCTCCCTGGAAGGGCACCTCCTCAGAGAAGCCAAGATGCATTAAATGGGGTCTCGATAGAAAAATGATGTACAGGGCCAAACGGTCGAACGAACCGTTCCCGTATAGATTAACAAAGCCCTTGGCATAAAAAATGTGTATACTTGTACCGAGTAATCAAATAATACTTTCCCCACCATCAAAGCATTTCGCATCTCAAAAAAGTTTGGTATTTTTGCAAAAATGACTCTACAGCCAAAAACATCCCAAATGCTCGGGGACTGGCATAAAAAATTCAATGTCGAATGGCCTCCAGGTCAGACCTTCAAGCTTGTAAGCCCTCAATGAGGCAACAACAACAAGTTTAAAAATATCCCGAACATTTAGGGACTAGCATCAACAATTCGAAGTTGTATGACATCCGGGTCAGAGCTTCAAACATGTAAGCCCTCAAAGAGGCAACAACAATAAGTTTGAATATTTCCTGAACACTCAGGGACTGGCGTCAACAATTCAAAGTCATATGAACTCCGGGTTGGAGCTTCAAAAATGTAAGCCCTCAATAAGAAAACATCAAGTTTACAAAAATGGCTTTAGAAACCAAAAATGTCCTAATAACACGGGGATTGGCGTCAATAATTCAAAGTTGTATGACCTTCATTTCGGTGCTTCAAACTCATAAGCCCTTAATAAGGCAACATCAAGTTTACAGAAATTGGCTCCAGAAGTCGCAAATATGTTCCAAACACTCGGGGAATGGCATAAAAAACTCAAGGCCACATGACCTCCGGGTCAGAAACTCCAAACTCGTAAGCCCTCAATGAGGCAATACCAAGTTTATAAGTAATGTCTCCTGAGCCAAGAAATATTTGATGAATCAAGGAGTGTCGCCAATAGCCACCACCATCGACTAATCAAAAATACAAGGCCGTAAGACACAAGTGGACAGCCTTGGTCTCATAAGACCTATATAAGAAAACAACAATGTCTGTAAGACCTCAAGCAAGGCATGAACCATAGTTGTACCAAGTAAAAAATATTGTAAGAACACAGGTAAGGCATGTAAAAATTTGTAAGACCTTACAAAAGGCATAAACCCAATCTTAAAAGTTAAGGCTATATATCAAACTTGTAAGACCCCTAAAAAAGCATATCCTCGATATATACGCCGAAACTATTTCACTCGGGGACTGAAAGGCTCCGGCCAAACAAAATAACTATGGTCACAAGGCTGTACCATCCAAACTAACGCCACCCGGGCATGCCTAATCTTCACCATAAAATCACATACCTTCAATTGCTTTGAATGTTCTTCCAAAAGAATGGCTTAAACATGCTACCCTCGACATAGACAAAAGAGCTTCGACCATGTTAACTCCACGCTTCAAGAAACTCAACCACCGAGCCAAAACCCCCAAGGTGCTTGTTCATCGCCATATAATGACTCATAGTCGAGGTTTTTTACCAAACTATTGAAGAGTCAGACAAACACAATTTCAAAAAGTCCTCAATGAGGGAAAAATAAATACTATATTAAAGGTCATTCCGACCCAATGTGTAATAACCACTGTCGGCAACCCATATAAGAGGTCGTACCAACCCAATGCGTAAGAGCCATGGTCGCCAGCCCATATATAAGGTCATACCAACCCAATGTGTAAGAGCCACTGTCGCCAGCCCATAAAAAGGTTGTGCCAACCAAAAGCATTAGAGCCTAAGGGCTAGCTTTAAATTCAAAAACTTACGGGAAACTGAGATCGATTAGAAACCCGACTCAGCGACTAAACCCGAAACAGTTAATTGAATATGCCTAAGAGCAAAAACATAAGAGCACAAATGTTGTCTTATGCTAAAAGGCCGTACTGACCAAACGCGTAAGAGGCTATGGGCCAGCTCAACGAGCCCCAAGGCTATAATGTAAACCTAAGGGTTCTTTAACTCGAAGACCAATTCATCTGAATAATAACTGACAAACATCAAAGTAAAGAGAAGTACATGAAAAATAAAATCGATGGCCTTCCTTATATATATATATATATATATATATATATATATTACCTGCTCATTCAGGTAGCTTTTATAATTCAGGTTTGACTCACCTCATACCGTAAGTATGCCAACTCAACTTCCCTTTCATCACAAAGCAGCCTAAGGCATTTCTCCCCATCAAAAGCTTTCCGCAAACTGGCTTCACGACAAAGTATTTAGGACTTAAGTTTGTCAAAAGCCCATGAAAAGAGAGCTCAATAAGAAAGAGAAGGCACAAAACAAAAAAAAAACCTATACCGACTACCAAAACTCACAGTAGAGCGGAGCCGCTGAGCTTACTCAAAGGTTGAGTGCACATCTACTAGTTTGGTTGCCTTAACCCTAGTAGAGCCGATCCCGGTTGGGACACGGTCGCTCGATGTAAGTGTCTCCTCTTCTAGCATCCCTCGAAGTAAATCGATGGGAGAAGAAGTCGGTAGCAGAGAAACCTCATTCCTCGAAGTACCTTTGATGAGAAAAGAAGATGGCAGTCGAGAAGGAACCATTTTTCTAAAGCCAGAGATCTCGAGCGTAAGAGGCTCGGCCGATACATCCTCTCCAAGACCCCTGTATGGACTCGTCTTGCTATAAGCATTGTCTCCCTGCGAAGGATTTTTGGCTTATTATTATCATAACTTAGCCCAGGAGCTGGCGATCCTTCCGCCTCTCCGTGAGAGCACAATCTCGCCTTAAAGAACTCCCCAATGCCTATGATAACAGAGTTAGTACACATGAAAAGAAACCGCCATTTAAAAAAGGAACAAATCACATAATACGTACCATAGTGTTTTTCCTCCCATCTACCCTTAGACAAATCTCTCTACTTACGTTCATTATCAATTGAGTGGGCCCCCAATTTCCAAGCCTAATTCGTCAAGCCAGGGACCTCGTATGGAGTCCATGGAATCACTACATAAAGGACACAAGTATAACACTTACATATGAAATTCTCCGCCATAAACAAAATAAAGAAGGCACAAGTGTACCACTTACGTGTAAAATTCTATTCCTCGGGAAATGGCAGAAACTCGGCGGGGATAATGTCAATTGCCCGTACTCGGATGAATTGGCTCATCCATCCTCAATCCCTATCTTCTTTGTCATCGATAACAAAGGGCCTGGGAAATCGGCATCGAAGGGTTAGTTGGCCTTGGTTGTGAAAAGGCAGGTAGAGCCTGATGAGATGACTAAGGGTGAACTCAAGACCTCTTTCCTCCGCGAAAAATCTCATCATCAACAGTGTCCTCCAAAATGACAGAAGAACTTGTTCCAAGGTAGCCCGCTATTTTCGATAGAAGTACAACCCTATCAAGGGTACCCAGTGTAAAGAGGTATACACATTCAAAAACCCCTCGGCATGATCCATAATGCTCTTTTCCGGGGAAGGTACCTGCAGTACTACCTTTTCCTCCCATCCACAATCTTTCCTCACTAGCTCAAGGTGCCCCTCTCCTATTAAATAAATAAACTTCGAGGTACACTCTCGATGATCCTAAACATCAAGATGTTTTTCTGACCAAAAGTCCCCACTCGAAGAAAAATGTCTCGAGGTTGGCTAGCCTAGCATTGGCGGCGCTCCACCACCCAAGCAAAAACCAGAGGTGGAAATTCCTTTTCCTTGCCGAACAGATCCTGGCATAACATCCATAATTGTAGTAAAATCAGGGAATTGGAGCCGGAATTTCAGCGAGGGCTTCAAAGTTAAAATGGTGAAGGATCTAACGTGGGAAAGAAGAAATCATTGAAGGAGGATAGCTACTCAGAATAGCGGGATCTTCAAAGGAGGGAGGGTAAACCTATATATATAGAGAAAGTGGTAACTATCTACTTGCCTCAAAGGCCAACTAGGAATACTAAATAAGCCGCTACCACTTTGGGAAGATATATCGACGCGATCTCCTTGGTCATTTCATAATCATGTCATACAATTAATGTTGTCATACGACATGTCGAGGATCAAAACCCCCGCATCAACAAGCCTCGAGATGGTACCCGATCTTGAGGACCTGTGTCAAGTTGAAGAATAGGCTCTAAGGAGCCATTCATATCATTACAAGCCTCGAGGTTACCCTACCTCGAGGATTTTTGCTATTGTAAGCGCGAGTCATTAACCCGATCCTCCAGCCCTCGAGCTACCTGCCCGAGCCAATTTTTGCTCGAAAATTACTAATTAATCCTTACGTTTATCTCTCACCCTCAAGTTGAGTTAAAAACGTCCTCTCAGGTTACTTTAAACTAGGGGCTATTCGAATTCAGGTGAACCATCATCCGTGATCTATCTGCAATGCCTTAAGGATATCTTTTATCTAAGTTCAAAACAAGTTTCCAGGTCGCCCGAGCTTGAGCGAACTCTCACTCGTGGACTACTTTTGAAATCCTAAAGTCCATCTTTATTCTCAGAAATCCGAGCAACTTCCCCCTCGAGGACTATCGCGAGGGCCTAAAAAGGCTAAGTTTCATTCTAAAGTTTCGAAGCCCTATTCTCACTCAACCCGAAGTGAGGGGCCCCTACGGCATAAGCTTATCTGGATTCAGCTTGAGGAACGACAAATGGTTCCATGGGATATCATCTTAATCAATCAAGAATCAGGGAAATACTTATACCCGGCCTCGATATTCCGATCGAACGGTAGACTTATGCACTCAGATTCTTCGCAAACAGAAATAAAAGGAAATATAGCATATATATCAGAGACAAGTTAAAGAAACATCTTTGTATTCATAAAATAATGGTTAGAAAAAGCCATGAAGGGATCTTGCACGTGATTACAAAACCCAAAAAGGGTTCTTACACAGAAACAAAAGTAATAGCTAAAGGTCTAATCTACTCTTGGGGGTACATCCTCGGGAGAAATGCCTTCGAGAATCGCTTCTTTGGGGCCTTATCTTGTCCTTCCCAACGGCTTCTTCAAGGACGGTGAAGAAGCAACAGTAAAAGATGAAGAAAAAGTAGAAAAAGATAAAGAAATAGCTGGGTGAAAAGTTTGGCGAGTATGGGTCTCGCCAGCACTATTATTGTGAAGCCACTTCTTGAGATATGCACCGGTGCGGAATGCAACAGTTAGTCGATCGCACAACCTCACGCCTCGAAAAGCAAAAGAATCGAAGCACCGCACCGGGTAATTAAGAGAGATGAGCAGAAGTTCATAATCCGTATATCCTTTAATGCATAGGAAATTTGAGATTTCTCTCTTATTATTTTGGGTGAACAACAACAACACACCAACACAATCCCACTCAGTAGAAGGAAGCTCTGATACACAATATTAAATATACAAGAATATTCTCTCTGTTTTCTAACTTAACAGACTCTCTTGGTTTCACTAACATTTATTACTTATATTTGTAGTATTCTATTATATTCATTATTAATCATAAAGAGCCGCCGTCGCAGCTCTCGTAACTGTTATCCATCCTTGATTGCCCTTAACCGAGCATCTAATTCGACTTGGAGGCCCCGTGTACGCAAGCTCGAGGCGTTGATTTCCAGCCATTCGGTTTGATTATTACACTATCTATAGGCTGTTATCTCATTTTCTAACTCTTTCGTATCAATTACCTAAACAACTAGCATAAAAATAGATCACGTATTTTTAAAACAACAAAATCAAATCTAATTGTTATTACCATTTTCAAGGTAAACAAAAATATATAATTATTTCAGATTTCAAGAGTGAATTAATTTTTATCCAAAATTGTACTTGAATAAACAATATTAAAGTATGTGTTATAATTATTTTCCAATGCAATTGAATTCATCCATCTCATATTGGCGTTTCATTTGTCTATTGTTCACATACTACTCGTTATAAAACCTCGTGATCATTTCATCTCTTACAATCCGTGTTAATTATTATTTTTTAAATAAAAATGGAGATGCAATATGAGAGAGAAGATCAAGATTCCATGAATTTAAAATTTGAAGACTTTCAAGCGTACTCTGTGAACAGTAAAGTTGAAGACTCATTCAAAAAGATTGAAGACTTAACAGATAAGCTTGATGAATGGATATAGGTGTATCTAGTATTTCTAGTACATGGGTGGAATACAAAAAAAAAAAACTATATCAAGTGGAAATTGATCCTTATACTTCTTGATAAATAATTCAACCTTCATCCAAATGCACCAGTTAATTTTCTTGGAGCAAGGATGCTAACCGTTTATAACTTAATATTATACCAATTTTAAAAAATATATACATAAACTTTAATTTTATGCACATGCCCCATAATTACACCTATAAACCGCCCCTGAATTGGATGAACAGTGCAGTTAAAAACTCAGTCAATAGAGTTGACTCCCAAAAGAATGTTGAAGATTCAATGAGTTCTAATATTGCTTCGAGGTCTGCCAATTCCTTTGTTTATTGGGAGTTGTTAATCATCACATCTCAACTCCCAAAATAGCATTATGTAAAATAGAAAATAAAATGAAAAAATAATGAAGAGATAGTAAAGATTAAAATATAATTAATTTTATGATTAATTAATATTAAAATATGAATTTTTTAGTGTGTGCGTAAACATATTAAAAATCAAATAAAATGTACCGGAGGGAATATTAATCTTGGTCATGAGCACAAGTATTAAAATATACTCATTTTTATCTATCTATACCATATATCAAACTTTATTATCTTAATTATGTATAATTTGTTAATTAACCGCTCAGTCGACATTTTACATACAAATTTTGTACCATTCGATTATTAGGCATTAAAAGGGCAGGATATTTCCTAAAAACGGGCTAAAATTAAGGAGAGAATCTTGATGTTAATTGATTCAACATTAAATTCAATTTTTAAAAGAGGGAAAAAGAAGATTTTTTATCTACGTATTTTTCTCTAGAACTACAATGCAAATTCTCGAGAAAAAAAAAGAACAAACAATTCAAATTTTCGAGTTTCAACAACTCAATATTGACAAAATTCGTTCGTCCATATATTTTCCACCATTGATAGCCATTAAAAAGCTTGAAAGCTTGGAATTCAAATTTGGGTTTTCAAAAATTATTATTTGTTTGGATTGGGTGTTGTTGTAATTAATCCGGAATATGTTTAGGAGTTTATATCTCAATTTTGAGGGGTTTTGGTGAAGATTAGATTTGGTTTTGACTGAATTCCATATTCAAACTTGAAGAAGAAAAAGAAGAAGAAGAAGAAGAAGAAGAAGAAGAAGAAGAAGAAGAAGAAGAAAACATATTTTCAGAAATTGCAGATAAATTATAGTTAAATTGTAGAATTATAGATATACTGTAGATAAATTATAGATAAATTGTAGATTGAGAAGACTAAAACTTCTACAATTATGTCGAAAATGTCAATTATGCTACAATTGAAATGAGAATTTGGATATTAAAATTCAATGCATCTATTCTGTACATATCTTGTAGATAAATTGTAGATTATTTGTATTCTAATTGTAGATGCATTATTTTCTGTTTTCACAAATCCAAAACGACTAAAGCTTCTACAAAATCTTCTGCAAAAAATAGTCTACAATTTATCTATAATTTTTCTAATGTGACTACAATTTGACTACAAAATATTTACAAATTTTGGAAATATGTCTTCTTCTTCGACGAGTTTCAATCGACTGTGTTAACCAGTAACCTTCAACTACTATCCCAAAAAAAAAGAGGTCAAAGAATTTCGAACTTTCTGCCATTATTATTTTCAGTGAGAATTCAAGCGGTTCGATCAAAGAATTTAATATTTTCTTGTGAATCTGAAAAATTGATATTCTTCGACGGTAGTGAGCAGTTGAGGATGATCAACGAGAGGAAGCATAGGAGCATCGTGAGTTAGTGAAGTAGTATATTACCTACCTTTCCTCAACGTCAAGAATGTTAAAGACACCAAAAAATGAACAAATTTGCATGCCATCAAATGGTAGATCTATTTTTTGGTTGTTAAATCTTTGGTTGATTAATTAATGTTGGATATGTCATTGCCACATGCTGCAAGACCAAGGTTCTACTTTCAAAATCTCATTGGCATCAACGAAGAAAAGAAAAAGGCGTAAAAAGCATTATTCGTGCAATTTACTCAAACAAAAACAAAAAACAGTGGCTACATTAAATAACTCTTTTTCCCTTTGTTGCATTTTTTTTGGGATAGTTTTGTGTGTGTTGTGAACAGTTGAGATGAAAGGAAAGAGAAAGTGGGAAGATACAGTCCTATAATTATGCGTAATATAAATGAACCCTTAATTATATCCCTAATTTGAATTATGATATATAAATAGTATTTTGGTATGCTTAAATGTAATAAACACAAATCATAAACATTGAAGATAATAAAGTTTAACATATAATATAAGTAGGTAAAAATCTCTTTCCTTTATTTGGTGAAAAGAATGAGACATTCTAGAGCTCTTTAATCACCTTTTAGTCTAGCAATCTCTATCATTTTCTTTTACCTCGTTTTTTTTAATGCCGTAGTTTATGGGGCAAAGAAGAAGACAGCAGTGGATTTGAACATATTACGTATTTTATGGGTCTAGTGCATTTAATGGAATGGTTGTAATATGACTGAAGTTGAGGGAGAAGTAGAAGAATTTATTACCAAGAACCTAACAAATGTAGTGAATACCACAATAAAATTACGAGAACTACGACTATAATAAACTAGTGTATTAGCCGCGCTACGCGCGGTTATGAAAAAAAATAAATTATGATATAATATTAATGTCATAGTTTTTATAAAAGAAAATCAATCTATACTAAACAAACAAAATTTTCATGATTCTATCAATTTTGTAATTTTAATATCTAATGCAAAATATATAAAACAAAAGATTGTAATAAACATATAGACTAAATATTAAACAATCCATTTAAATTAATATATGTGAACATTGAGTAATAAAAGAGACAATAGAACAAAAGAAATAGTAGAAAAATAGAAAAAGAAACGTAACCAACCCACTATTGTTGGAATCATATTCCATAATTTTTTTCCCTGCGTTTTAATTCTAGCTTACCATAAATATTGTTGAAAGAAGTTATCGCTCCTAATTAAAAGATGATAGAGGTATTGTTTTTCCAACTATTCAAGTGTGTTTACCTTCAATTTAAACAAACATATGCAAAATCAAATATCAAAGAAATATAAAAGAGGAGTAAAAATACATGATCAATGATGGAAAATGAAAAACAATTTAATTATAATAAAGAAGAAATTAGTCGTAGTAGAAAGATCATAAAGTGAGAATGCGCGATAGAAGAATTACTAATGGTGTGTAATAATATTAGAGAAAACATCACACATTAATTGCCATCCACGTTTACAAAAGTAAAAGTATACAAATTCAGATATAAGAAAAACATAACTATAACAAAATATCTCAACGTAATCGATTAATAAACTGAAATTTCAAACGACCACACCTCAATATATGTTAAATGGAGTTTCATATATGAATTCTTTGTGAAAAAAAAGGTGCAAGAAGAAAAGATAATAGGGAAAAACTTAAAACAAAGAAAAGGGATTTTTTTTTTTTTTTACCTTCCCAACGGTCAACTCTAGACATTGTGAAATATGTGTAATCGATTTTTCCTTATTTCACGTTTAGGTTGCTAAGATGAATGTGTATATTCTTCTATGTCACCAATCCAATAATATTAAGTATTTCTGGCAAATGGTCTAGAAAAATGAAAAGGTGTAAATAAAAGAAATATAAAAAAGCTTATGCAAAGTGCAAAAAAATAAAAATAATGGTAAAATGAGAAGAATGGAGGGGAAAATACAAAACCAGCCTGGCAATCTTTTAAATTCTCTAATATAAATTGACATAGGATAAGACATCAAATTATTTATGATATTGTCCGCTTTGAAATTATGTATTCACAACTTTAAATACATTAATAAGGTTTATTGCTTTCATAAATACCTGGCGTATCTCTCGGGTTGTCGTTGTGAGATTTTGCCAATAGAGTTACATACCTATCCTTCTTAGTGATTCGACGTTCTCGTTGATGCTAGTCCCACCATTGCTTAAGGTTGCATATGAAGTGGTGTACAGTACACTCCATTACTGATATATATTGTTTGTTTTTGGCTTAATTAACTCTAACAGTTTTAAAACTGTGTTATTAAGTCTCGACCATGTTTTCTTAAATTCATAGTATATTTCTTTAGTATTTTGTCAATATTGATTTTGCTTATTATATTCCAATATAGATATTTAGATAGCTAATTGTCCACTATAAACCCATTTTTTGACTTCTACGACAAGGAATTATCAGTATATTACAAGAAAATGCACATATATACTTGTCCTGCCGTTGAATATTCCACGTTAAAGAAGACTTAGGAATTGTTCGATAAAAAGAGAGAAAAGATCCAATTATCAATCAAAATTACACTAGTGAAAGTGGTAAAGCATACACAATAATCAGACAAATTTTCCACGTTGAACAAGATATTGGAATTTTCCCAAAATGATTATATGATAGGTACAATGTATATAATTTGCTAAATGTGACCTAACTCCAATGGTTAAATGTATACCGGAACTCCAGCATATTATAATGGAGTTCCAGTATAAGTATATTGGAATTCCACCATAATATATTGGAGTTCTAGTATAATATACCGGTCCACTATAATATGCTGGAAGTTCATACACATGTGCTTCAATCTCCACTATATTATGCTGAAACTTTTAGCGGGTTGGAGTTCCAGCATAATATGCTGGAAGTTCATACACAAGTGCACTGATCTCCAGTATATTATACTGGACCGGCCCCTATTATAGCAAAATACTAGCTATTTTTGGATGACTTTAAAAATGCTGGCTATTTTTGAATGACTAGTCCAAAAAATGGCTAGTCCGTGCTATTTTTACGGTTTGAACCTAATGTTAATCTTATGCTTGTTGAAATGGCGATGCTAAGAACATATTATATATATATATATATATATATATATATATATATATATATATATATATATATATATATATATATATATATATATATATATATATATATATATATATATATGTATATATATGTATATATATATATATATATATATATATATATAGAGAGAGAGAGAGAGAGAGAGAAAGAAAAACTTAAAAGATGTTAAACCTTTTAAAGCAAATAAATCAAAGAGATGAGAGGGGTAAATCGTAGCCAATAATAATTAAGACTGGATCGAGAGACATAGTAGCTGCAAAGAAAATAAAGAACAGGTAGAATATGAGAAAGTTTTATTCATAATAGAATTTTGTCGTGCCTCTCCTTGGAGAGGGACTGGAGATTACTATCGTTTTTGTTTTTTCTCTTGGGTCCCCAAGAATGGAACTTTCTCTCTCTCTCTTTGCAGATCCTGGATCCTCTTTCTCGGAACCCTTTTTTCTTTCTTCCACCGTTAGAGTGATGGAGAAGACGTTCCCCTTTTTCAATTCTCTTCTCTCCCCTTTATAATCCTGAAGCTGTTTGTACTTACCATGACTTATTACGATCAGACCAGGAAAGCTTCCCTATCGCGGAGTGGCCTCAGTCTTGTCGCTTATCGTGAATGTGGTAATGACGTAACGAAGTCAACTTTGCTGACTTCTTTTGTAGAATGACAGGGGCAGGATCGTGGCCACCTTTATGGTAAGGTCAGATTTTGACCAATACTGTTACTCTCTTAATTCATCGAGGTCGTAAGTCTACTTTTAACTATTGGAGTACTTGATTTTTCTCTATCTTCTCATTGTTGTGTGTTGACCTGCTTTGTTATTTCGTAGCTGACAGGATGCCCCCAACGCCTTTGGAGGGAATTCGAGAGTGGGTCAAGGCCATCCTTCCCCACACAGCGGGAGTCCGTACTTGGTCGACCTTTTTTGAGAGATTCAGACGTAGGCCCCTCGCAGGTGAGATAACGCCCTTATTATCTATCTTTCTTTTTTTTTGTTTTCGTCATACCTCTTGAATATTACTCGTCGTTTCCAGGGAGCGTACGAAGAG
The DNA here is from genome assembly GCA_032618575.1 of Nicotiana noctiflora. Taxonomy (NCBI): domain Eukaryota; kingdom Viridiplantae; phylum Streptophyta; class Magnoliopsida; order Solanales; family Solanaceae; genus Nicotiana; species Nicotiana noctiflora. The sequence continues at coordinate 20,706 of JASVEL010011553.1, read as the reverse complement.
TTAGGGCTCCTCATTTAGCCTTTCGTCGGCCGGCTACGTCTGCTCGTCTTAGTGCCGTGCCTGCTGCTCCTCCTTTGTTGAGGGTGGCTTCGATTGAATCTACGGTATTGGCCACCCTGGCAATGGTGAACTCCTAGAAAGCTACACTTGGTGTTATCCGCCTTGCATATCACCATCAAATAGGGAGGAGGAAGAGACGTCGAAAATCTGGAGGGTGGCATTCGAGACGGCGCCTTCGACTGTGATAAATTTTAGATGAATCGCCCTCGGCGGGCCTAGGGGACGATGCTGTTAGGGTGTCTCCCTTGGAGATGGAATGAATTGCAGATGTTGGCGCTGGTAGTCAGGGTCTAGAAGATTTGGCTGTCGTGGTAACTTTACCCGGAGTTCTAGTTGTTAGTGGCGATCAACGTCATTCTGGAGCAGAGACTCAGGCCCCTATTGTCGTCGTTGTGACCTCTGGTGTGCCTTCTTCATCCGTGATAGGTCATGTCCCTCCCTCGGCAGCATAAAGAGGGAAAAGTGTAACAGTCGATGAGTATGAGCCTAAGTCTGATGTGGATTCTGATGATATCAGGATGTTCGAGGAGGGTCTCACTCACTCGGTGGTCCATGCGGGTGGATCGTCCCGCATTCTTGATATCCATTCTAATGTGAATCTCTTGACATAGGGGGACAACTTGGTGTCACAGCTTAGTTTGTTGTGTTTGGAAGCGGAAAATGAATTCCTATGGAACGCTGCTGATACCAAGTTGAGGAACGAAGTGTCCATTATGGGGTTGAGGGTATGTCGCATTCGGCTCTTATTTCAACTTTCCCCTTTGTGTTAGTGAGTATCGATTTAACTGGTTTTTCCTCCTTTTTAGACGTATCTGGTGGAGGTGGAAAGTATCCATAGGGCCAATATTTGGTCGAGGATTTTCTCATAGTTGCTGGAGAAGTACCGTCTTTACCGTGACCGATGTTGCAATTTGCATGGAAGGTTGATGGTGGACCCCCGTAACCAAGCTCTAGGCGAGGAATTGGAGAAAAAGGATCAAGAGCTGATGCAGACGATCTGTAGTAAGAGCGAGCTCGAACGGCGAATCCACCTTAAATACAAGGAGCTTGAATTGAGTAAAGGGTTTGCTGCCGAGTGCGAGTACTTGCAGGGAGAATTTGAGGCATTGAAGTTGGAAATGGATCAACGCCAGGTTCAGGTTGAGGAAATGAGCGCCGAATAGAGAGGGATGCTCTCTGTAATGGAGAGCAAGGTCGCCGATTTGGAGCGCAGCAAGAGGGCCAGGTCTGAGGTCTAGCAAAAGAAGTGGTCCTAGAGGAAACTATTCGCCTGTTCAAGTCCCAGCAAGAATCGGATAGGGTGATTGCGACCCCTAGGGAGACGAGGCTCGAGGAGCGAATTGGCACGATTGACCAGGAGGCTTCAGCTTTGTCAGATCGAGTCACAGCCTCAGAGGAGGAGAATCAACAGCTGAGGGCCCAGGCTGGACCATACTGCTTTACTGTTCCCCGCCACACTCATGAGCTTTGGGCCTACGCCGAAGCCTAGAGAGACATTTTCAAGAACTTTTAGGAAGCGGGAACCGCGACTGATGCGACCTTCAAGGAGGCGTGTGAGAAGGCTCGCGAGGCTCGTGTCAACTGCAAAAATGATTTAGTGACACCCAAAGCTAATGGGGTGCTGGTGAAGACGATGACAACCTTATGGAGATGATGATGGCAATGGTGGTGTTGGCGTCGTGTGAAGAAACAATTGTGCTTTGTTTTTCTTTTATACTTCGTATGTCAGTTGTCATTTGTCTGTTTCTTGTTGTTGCTTTATTCCTGACCCCCCCACCCCTTCCCCCTTTTTCTCATTTATTATTAGTTATCAGTGGACTGGCCCCGATTGGATATAAGTTGCGATGGCCCGCACTTATGACCATGAATAAATAATTCTCTTTTTCGTTAATTGTCTTGTGTTTCATCTTTCACTCGATTCATGCTCTCATCGCGAGGTGAGGGCTTGTTTGGCGAGTTCCGATTCTCTTTTTGTAACGAAGGCCTCTGGCCTTCCGAGTTTCATTACAAACTTATCAAGAAGATAGCTCTTTCGAGTTCGAACGAGGTCGAGCCTGTTGATTTTTTACGGTGAAGGCCCTTAGCCTTGAGGGTGTTATTTCGAACTTATCAAAATTACGGCATGTTTGAGTTCGAATGAGGTCAAACCTATCGATCTTCGATGGTGAAGGTCTTAGCATTAAGTCCCAATTTGAACGAGGTTGAACTTGTCGATCATTAATGGCGAAAGCCTTTAGCCTTAAGGATGTTTTTTCGAACTTATCGAAATAACAGCCCGTCTGAGTTTAAACAAGGTCGAACATATCGATCATAAATGAATAAGGCCCTTAGCCTTAAGTCCCAGTTCGAACGAGGTGGAACATCTCGATCTTTGATGGCGAAGGCCTTAGCCTTAAGTCCCAGTTCGAACGAGGTCAAACTTGTCGATCTCTGATGGCGAAGGCTTTAGCCTTAAGGTGTTAATTTAAACTTATCCAAATAACAACCCGTCTGAGTTCAAATAAGGTCGAACCTGTCGATCTCTGATAGTGAAGGCCTTAGCCTTAAGGGTGTTATTTCGAACTTATCGAAATAACAGCCCGTCTGAGTTCGAACGCGGTTGAACATGTCAATCTTTGATGGGGAAGTCCTTAGCCTTAAGTCTCAGTTTTGACAAGGTCGAACCTGTTGATTTTTGATAGCATAGGCACCTTAGCTTTGAGGGTGTTATTTTGAACTTATCGAATTACAACCTATTTGAGTTCGGACGAGGTCGAACTTGTTGATGTTTGATGGCAAAGGCCTTAGCCTTAAGTCCCAGTTCGAACGAGGTCGAACTTGTCGATCTTTGGTGGCAAAGGCCCTTAGCCTTAAGTCTCTGTTCGAACTAGGTAAAACTTGTCGATCTTTGATGGCGAAGGCCTTAGCCTTATGGGTGTTATTTCAAACTTATCGAAATAATAGCCTATCTGAGTATGAATGAGGTCGAACATGTCGATCTTTGGTGGCGAAGGTCCTTAGCCATGAATCCCGGTTCGAACGAGGTCGAACTTGTCGATCTTTACGTTCAAAGGCCTTAGCCTTAAGGTTCTTATTTAGAACTTATCAAAATAACTGCCCTTCTGAGTTCAAATGAGGCCAAACATGTTGATCTTTTATGGGGAAGGCCTTAGCATTAAGTCCCGGTTTAAACGAGGACGAACTTGTCGATCTTTGGTTGCGAAGGCCCTTAGCCTTAAGTCCAGTTCGAACAAGGTCGAACTTTTTTATATTAGAAAGTGAAGGCCTTAGCCTTAAGGATGTTATTTCGAACTTATCAAAATAATAGCCCGTCTGAGTTCGGGCGAGGTTGAACATGTCGATGTTTGGTGGCGAAGGCCCTTAGCCTTGAATCTCGGTTCGAACGAGGTCGAACTTGTCAATATTTAATGGTGAAGGCCTTAGCCTTAAGGGTTTTATTTTGAACTTATTGAAATAACAGCCCGTTTTAGTTCGAACGAGGTCGAACAACGATATTTGGTGGCGAAGGCCCTTAGCCTTGAATCCCGGTTCGAACGAGGTAGAACTTGTCAATCTTTGATGGCGAAGGTGATAATAGGCTAAATCTAGGTAATTTGGCGATTGTTTATGCTCCATCTTGATTATGTTTCAATGTCATATATGGTTAATTGATTAGAAATGGGCTCTAAATATGAATTGTACATATTTTATTACGAGGAGCCTATTTGATGCCTTAAAGAGATAATTGGAACTATTTTTAGAGCAAAAATGACCCCCTAGGATCTGAGTATGCACGAAAATGAGGAAAAGAATCAAGGAATTAAAAATCTGGGCTAGCGCGCCCAGACCCGCGATCGCGCTACTTTTAGCGCGGCCAAGATAGAAAGTTATCCAACTAGCGCGACCACCGCGCTAGTCCAAAGTCCGAAAAATATTTGTCAGGGGTATAGTTGGAAATTTGGAGAGAATCCCACTTAACCTATATAAATTCAAGCTCTCCCAAGGATGATTTATCAAGGTTTTCATAGTCTAGTGCAAGAAATAGAGAGGCAAGAGGTAAGGAGGAGATTCGACCATCAAGTTCTTGTTTTCTTCCTTTTTTTTGTTGCTATTTGTGATGAAATTGAACCTTATTGTGATAAACACTAGTATTAGTGGCTAAAACCCATTGTTCTAGGGTCATGGGTCATGGGTCAAATATGAATGTTGTTGTTTGAAGTTTAATTTGACAAAGCCGGTTTATCTTAATGGTTGTTTATTTAATTTTGCTTAAATTATTTTCTGAGTAGCTAACAGGAAAATACTATCTGCGAATCTTTAGTTGAACTCTAAAGTGGGAACTTTTGATTGCATATAAAATTAAATAGAGCAAGTTATGAACCCAGGCATCGAGGAACAGATTAACAATTGGGATAGACATATACCCAATTGCCTTGCTTGGTTGAAATATAGGAATTGTAAATGCATTCTTATTAATCTTAATTCCATAGACATATAGGCATTTGGTTAACTTGAGTAGGCGAGTAACAACTCGGCAGATTCTTATGAGTAATATTAACCCTGTCAATGAACAATCCAGATAAATCATTTAGTCATTTTAAACCAAGAACACAACACGATTATCGATTAGCCTATGACCCTGGAATATCCTCTCCTACTGTTTGTTACTCAGAATTGTCGATTGTTTGGTTAATTGTTATAGTTAAATTATTGCTTGATAGTTTAGGTAGTAAATTAGTTACATCTATATTTTGTAAAAAATCCTCTTGGATAGATAAGTTAATTGAGTTTGAATCAATCAACAAATAATTACAAGTCTTCGTGTGAATGATACTCTACTCACTACTTTATTACTTGACGATCACGTGCACTTGCATGAGTGTTATTGGTCACAACAAGTTTTTGGCGCCATTGCCAGGGAGTTAGAAATTAGCTACTTGACTGAATTGAGCTTTTATTATTTATTTATTCAAGTTTTAATTTCTAGTTCACTTTGTTTGTGCTAATACATGATTTTCTCTTGAATGCGAAGAAGTAGAAGCGCGAACAACCTCCTTCCTCTTGATCCTGAAATTGAACGAACTTTTTACAGAGTAAGGAGGAAGGTGGACACCAGAACCATAATTGAAAGAGAGTTGGACATCGTAGTTCAACCACAGCCAATTGAGATAGCAGGTAATGAGGAACGTACAGTGATTGAAGCCGCAAGACCTAGTCTGGATAATATGACTCAGGCTATTGTGAAGCGTGATATCAATGGGCACTTTGAACTCAACAATACATGGTGCAGCTGATCTAGTCCATAGGGCAATTTGTAGGTTTACCTCATAAAGACCCGCATAGGCATATTTAGAATTTCCTAGAAATTACAGGATACTTACAATTATTTGAACGTTTCCAAGGACTATGTCAGGCTGACACTTTTCCCCTTTCAATAATCAAGGAAGCTAAGCAGTGGTTGAATAAGGAGCCAGTGAATTCAATCTGCACTTGCCATGATCTGGCATAGAAATTCTTAATAAAGTTTTTCCCCTCTAAGAAAACAAAGATATTGAGTCAAATTCTTGGGTTCAAACAATGAGCTGGCGAGACACTTCGTCAAGCATGGGAAAGCTACAAGAAGATGCTCAAAGTCTATCCACATCATTGTAAGATTGACGAGGTATTGGGTCACACTTTTGTAGATGGGTTAAATGATGCATCAAAGATGAATCTTGATTCAACTTCTGGGGGTAGTTGTATGGCCAGACCGTATAGTGAAATCCAGATCTTGTTGAATAACTTCACGGGTAATGATCATAATTGGCAAGGTGAAGAGGATTCACAAAAGGCAATTAAGCAAAAATAAGCTGGATTATTTGAGCTCGACGACTTGTCATCCACGAGAGCCGATATTGCAAAGTTGTCCAATTAGATAATTAGGATGATAATGCATAAACCACAACCAATGCAACATGTACACCAAATGGCTATTTGCTGTAAATTATGTGGTGACAATCATATGAGCGACATGTGCCCCACAAATCCAGAATCCATATATTATGTAGGGCAACAGAATAGAAGTCCACCGAATCAGCAAGCACAATACAAAAATTCTTACAATCCAAATTGGAGGAATCATCCCAACTTCTCATAGGGTGAAAATAAGCAGAATAAGATTAATACAGACCCTAAGGGGGTTTCAATCAACCTCAAAGGCCACCCCAAAAAATGGGATAGAGTACCAATGATTTGCTAAAGAAGTTGTTGATTAACAATCAACAGCTCGAGACCAATTTCAGAAATCTTGAGAGGCAAATGGGGAAGTTAGCAACAAATCAAAATACTAGACCTGCAGGCGCTCTCCCAAGTGATACAGAGAAGAACCCTCAAGTGAATGCAGTTATACTTATAAATGGGATGGAGCTAGAGGAAGTGCCAAAGAAGAGAAAAGACAAGCCCATACCTGAGGGGGAGTTGATCCCTAAAGTGACACACGAGCCAAAGAATGCTGCTGAAATTTCAGAGCTAGTGGTGGCCCAACGCCACCACAACCTTTCCCCCAAAGATTGCAGAAAAAGAATAATGATCGCATGTTCAGCAAATTTCTCTTTTTGTTGAGTCAGGTTCAATTGAATATCCCACTTGCTGATGTGCTTCATGAAATTCCTAAGTATGCTAAGTACATAAAAGATATGGTGGCTCACAAGAGAACATTGACTGAATTTGAGACAGTTGCACTTACTGAGGAGTGCACTTCAAGGGTCCAAAATAAGCTCTCTCAAAAGATTAAGGATCCTGACAGCTTTACCATCCCTTTGCGAATTGGTAATATTTATGTGGGTCGTGTTCTTTGTGATTTAGGGGCGAGCATAAATCTGATGCCCTTATCTTTTTCAAGCTATTGAGCCTGGGAGCTCCAAGGCCAACTACTATGATGTTGCAGCTGGCTGATAGGCCGATAGCACACCCTAAAGGGGTGATTAAAGATGTGTTGCTTCAAATTAGGAAATTTATCTTCCCAGCTAATTTCATTATCCTCAATTATGAAGCTGATGAACTGGTTCCAACCATATTGGGGCAACCTCTCTTGGCTGCTGATGATGCAATTATCAAAGTGAGAAAGGGAAAAATGATCTTGAGGGTAGATGATGAAGAAGCAGTTTTTAATGTCTAAAAAGCAATCCAACTTCCCCGCCACTATGAGGAGCTCTCAATGATAAAGCGTATATCTAGACGATTCTCTAGAGAAAGCACTTATGTTATTTGATAGCCTGGGAAATGATGATGAGGTTGAGGAGATGATGCACATCTTAGATACATCTTGTGCGTACATGCAAGGGATACACCCCTTTGAGCCTTTGAATATGTCAGAAGGACCTCATCCAAAGCCGTCCTTTTAGGAAGCCCTAAAATTGGAGCTTAAACCTCTCCCACCTCACCTTCAATATCCTTATTTGGGTGACTCTGACACTTTACTTGTTATTATTTCTTCTGACTTGTCTAAATTGTAAGAAGAGAAGTTGTTGAGAGTTCTACGTGAGCACAAGCGAGCACTTGGGTGGACGATGTCTGAAATTAAGGGCATTAATCCAGCCTTTTGCATGCACAAAATCCTTATGGAGAATGGACACAAGCCCAATGTAGAGCAACAATGCCGACTAAATCCAATCATGAAAGAGGTTGTAAGAAAATAAGTGATTAAGTGGCTTGATGCAGGTATTGTATTTCCTATCTCAGACAACAAATGGGTAAGCTCCATTCAGTGTGTACCCAAGAAAGCGGGGATGACTGTTGTGTTTAATGAAAATAGTGATTTGATCCCCACAAGCACTGTCACTGGGTGGAGGATTTGCGTCGATTATAGAAAATTGAACAATGCCACCTGGAAGGACCCCTCCCCCCTCCCATTTATTGACCAAATGCTTGATAAATTAGCTGGACAGGAGTACTACTACTTTTTATATGGTTACTCGGGGTATAATCAAATTGCTATAGCCTAGAGGACCAAGAGAAGACCACTTTTGCGTGCCCCTATGGCACGTATTCGTTCAAGAGAATGCCCTTTGGTCTTTATAATGCACTTGCGACTTTTGAAAGGGGTATGATGGCCATTTTTACTGACATGGTTGAGAGGTTTGTTGAAGTGTTCATGGATGATTTTTCTGTGTTTGGATATTCTTTTGATAACTTCTTGATGAATCTTGATAAAATGCTTGCTAGGTATGAAGAAACTAAGTTAGTACTAAACTGGGAAAAGTGCCATTTCATGGTATATGAAGATATGGTTTTGGGGCACAAGGTGTCTAAAAATGGGTTCCTGGTGGACAAGGCAAAGGTGGAAGCGATCGAAAAATTGACACCGACGTCTATCAAAGGCATTCGCAGTTTCTTGGGCCATGTAGGTTTTTATCGTCGTTTTATTAAAGACTTCTCGAAAGTTTCCTCTCCTTTGTGGAGGTTGCTTGAGAAAGATGTCTCCTTCAAATTTGATGATGTCTGTCTGAAAGCATTCGAGGAGCTGAAGGGAAGGTTGGTAACTGCACCAATCATTATTTCTCCGGATTGGGAGCAACCATTTGAGTTGATATGTAATGCGAGTGCCTTGGCTATTGGATCTATTTTGGGGTAGAGGATAAATAAAATCTTCCACTCCATCTACTATGCGAGCAAAACTCTGAATCCAACTCAGACGAACTACATAGTTACTGAAAAGGAGTTGCTTGCAATGGTGTGGGCCTTTGACAAGTTTAGGCCATATCTAGTGGGGACCAAAGTCATCATCTACACTGATCATTCAGGTATCAGATACCTGTTTGAGAAGAAAGACGCCAAGCCAAGACTGATTCGGTGGGTCGTCCTCTTGCAAGAGTTTGACTTAGAGATCTGAGATCGTAAAGGAATAGAGAATCAAGTGGCTGATCACTTGTCCAGATTAGAGAATCGGAACCATGTAGCTGAATGGGGTGTAATCAAAGAAACATTCCCTGATGAGCAGTTATTGGCGATTACCTCAAACATAGCTCCGTGGTATACGAATTATGTGAATTTTATTGTAAGTAGGGTGACACCACTAGAATTGACACCCGATAATAGAAGAAGGTTCCTGCATGATGTTATGCTCTACATGTGGGATGAGCCATTCTTATACAGGCTCTATGCAGATCAGTTGGTGCGGAGATGTGTTCTTGAGGAGGAGATAAATGCCATACTTCATGACTATCATGCCTCACCATACCGAGGTCATCAAGATGGTGATAAGACCGTCCAGAAAGTTCTACAATCAAGTTTCTATTGGCAAAAATTGTTTAAGGATGCACATGCCCTAGTTAAAATGTGTGACATGTGCCAAAGAATCGGAACGATCACAAAGAAGCACGATATGCCGCTGCAAAGCATTCTGATAGTGGAGATTTTTTTATGTGTGGGGGATTGACTTCATGGGACTGCTTCCACACTCTAATGGTCATTTGTACATCTAGGTGGCCGTCGACTTTGTTTCCAAGTGAGTGGATGCCATTGCTATTCCCACTAATGATGCAAAGATTGTGATAAACTTTGTCAAGAAGCACATCTTCACATGCTTTGGAACTCCAATAGTGTTGATCAGTGATTGAGGAACGCACTTCTGCAACAAATTGCTGAATAATGTTCTTGCAAAGTACGTTGTCAAGCACAAGGTTTCCACTACCTATTACCCATAGATGAGTGGTCAAGTGGAAGTTTCCAACAGAGAGGTAAAGCAGATTCTTGAGAAAATAGTAAGTGGAAATAGAAAAGACTAGGCCAGGAAGTTAGACGATGCATTGTGGGCATATCGAACTACATACAAAACTCCCATAGGTGCTTCTCCGTATAAATTAGTTTATGGGAAGGCATGTCACTTGCCCGTAGAACACAAGGCCTATTAGGAAATTAAAAAAACTGAATATGGATAGGGACTTAGCCGGTGAGAAGAGGTTGTTGCAACTCAACGAGCTTGATGAGTTTCGATTGCACGCATATGAAAATGCCAAATTGTATAAAGAAAAGACTAAGAGATGGCATGAAAAGAACATCCAACATCTAGAGTTTGAGCCAGGGCAAGAAGTTCTTTTGTTCAATTCGAGTTTGAAGCTTTTTCCCGGAAAGCATAAATCTTGTTGGTTAGGCCCTTTTGTTGCTGTAAAAGTGAAGCCTCATGGAGCTGTGGAGTTGCGGGATATAAGTTAAACAGGTACTTTCTTGGTAAATTGTCAGAGGATAAAACATTATTGGGGTGGTGATATTGGACATCACAAGACCTAGGTGGAATCGACGGATGCTTGAGTACGTTATAAGTCGTGCTGCGACATTAAATCAGACGTTGGATGGGAGGCAACCCATTGAATTGTTGTAAACGTCGATGACATTAACTAAGGTGCTGGTTGGAAGGCAACCCAATAATATTAGTAGTTGTTAATTTTGTGTCTTATGAAGTTCTAACCAATGCATGTGATAATGGGCAAGTGCTAAGGCCATCGAAAGTGGTAAGAACAGGTGAAAAGTTGAAGAAAACAAATTCGCCCCAGGTGCACGCCCGTGCTAGTAGGCGCGCTAAATGCTCAAAGTTTCAGTGTTGGGCATGCTAAAACTAGCGCGACCGTGCATCTGGGCGCGCTAGTCCCGTCTATAAATCAGCGCTTTTGTATTTTAAGTTTCATTTTTCTTTTTATTTTGTCTAGGCTTTAGACTAAATTACCCCTTCCTCCCTCCCCACAATCTAATAATTGCCCCCCTCCCCTCTCACTACCCCCCATTCAAGCAAAGCCCCCCGCTCCACCCTCCCCACCGGGTCTCTAAACCCCCTTTTCCACAAAAGAAAATCCTAGCCCTCATCAAACCCCATTCCAACATAAACAAACCCCCTGCCCCAAAATCCTTTCCCCATTCTCACAAATCTTCTCCGCCTTCCTTCTTCTCTACCTTCCTTCTCTACTCACCACCATCTCCCACTATAGGTATGAATCCTAGTTTCGTTTTCTTCATTTTTTTCTTTTCTTTTCCTCTTTGTATTTTTTAGATTTTTTTTTTGTTTTCAAACACCTTAGTTGTAGTAGTTGTTCTTAGATTTTGTGCAGAGAAATAGGTGAAATATATTGTGGTGTTGGTAAGTGATACGTGTGGGGTAAAATTCCACTTGATTTGTGATGTTGGTGATGTATATGGGTGATTCTTGTTCTAAAAAGCTTCAAAGGGGTTGTGAAAGTCTAATGCCCACAAGGTGTTTGTGGAAAGGCCACCATGAACGTGATTATGTAGTTTGTGACTACTTTTGCGTGTGAAGTCTGAGTAATTGAATTGTTGGGCTGTGTTAATGTGAACACTACTATGCAGATATTATAACTCTATCAAGGAAATGACGTGCCACAGGGGCCTCATCGAGTAGCCAGATGGTTCGGCTAGGTCAAGAGGGGATGCACCTACACATTCCTTTGATGCTACAAAATTTGTTTCGGCCAAAGCTCAGGAACACTTTGCGGAAAAGGCTCGTAAAAAGCCAATTCTGGAGAGGGGTATTCATGTTGGACAGCTCCAACGACACTGCCATCACATGTACAATAAGTTGGTAAGTCAAGGGTTACAAACCTTCATCAATGAGCCCAGTGAGGGCAATGCAATGGTTGTGCGGGAGTTCTATGCTAATATGCCGGAGCACGATAATGGAGTAGCCACAGTGTATCGAAGGGAGGTGATGCTTCTATTGAGGCGATACGGATGGCCTACCAGCTGCCTCCACCTCCGGTTGGTCATGATATCTTCTATAAGTACGACAGCAACCCAGTGAACGAAAGTGTACCTGGGAAAGAAGTGGTCTGGATAGACTATGGGGAGAAATTCCACTCCTCAGTACTCATCTTTGAAGGGAAGTGCTGGCTGTACCTCATAAACAACCGCTTGATTCCGTCTCACAATATTACAGAGGTAAATGGGCCCCGAGCTGCTTTGTTTGGTGCTTTGTAAATGGTCGCAACTTTGATGTGGCCAAAGTGATTCATGAAGAGATATTCATCCGCATCCAAGTCAAAAGGTATGGGTTCTTTTTCCCTTGTTTAGTGACTCAACTATGCAGGGATGCTCGGGTACCCGAAAATCTAGCTGTGGATGGGTTGCTACGAAAGGAAAGAAAGTTTCATGCGGATAAGGTGACCACGGGCAAGGAGCTAGAAGTAGTAGAGGACGCGGCGAGTAGTATCTCTGATGATTCTGATGACGAGGAGGATGTTGAGGAGAACGTGGGGGCAGCACTACAGGCTCAGGAGCAAAATGTGGCAGCTGCAAGAACATCTGGGACTGCAACATCTTCAGGAGCTGCTCGAGCATCCCATTTCACTACTTTGGAGTAGGAGATGGCTGGTTTGTGAACCTCCATGACTGATTTGGGCACCCAAGTAGACGTGGTAGCTGACCGGCAAGTGAAGTCAGAAAAGAAATTCATAGGGTGGCTACAAGCTTTGGGTTGTGCATGCAACGTCAACCCAGATACTGTCTCCGACCAGGAGTGAGCCTTCAAAGAAGTTCCTTTACCTCACTGCTCTTTCAAATTTTAATCCATGGGGACATGTCTTCATTTTTAAGTATGGGGTGGGGGATACTTCATTGTATGTCTGTAGTTGTATCAATTGAATGTTCATTTTATTTCACTTTGCTTTGATAGTTTTGGTGATGTTGAGTAGGAATCATTAGTTTAAAGTAGAGAAGTGGCTCGTCCCGACGATAGAACTCTTTCGGCGGGGTTCTTGAGGGATTGATTCGAGAAAAAAAATGGAAAATATGTAAAGTCTTCCTGATGATGGATCTTTTAGACAATTTTCTTGAGGGAAGTTAGTCTAGAGAAAACACACAAAAAAACAAAAAGATTTTTTATTTTTTTCTTAAGTAGTGCAGCAACTCCCCCTTGGTTTTTCTTTAGGCCAAGATTCTTTTTCAAGGGTTTAACTTGAACCGGGTGTAGGTAGTATTTTATTTTTTTTGTTTTCTTTTTTATTTGTAGATTAGGTTAATGGGCTACGAGATAGAGAATCAAAAGAGAACCCATAGACTAACACACCTGAACACAATAGACCCTAGAGTGTAACACTTAGTCTTATTTGTTAAATCTCACTAAAGTGCCTTAATTTGTATGTTTCTTGAATGCTCATAATGGAGCGTCTTGATGAGCCAATCTGGAAAGAATCATATGACATGTTTGGTGAGGTTTTTGTGTAGTCCATGTATTGTACTTGAGTCTGGAACTTGCCCGGTATGTGAGTTGAAGCGAAATTTGAGGTGATGCTCTGTTTGAAAAATGATATTAGGCTTCCTTTTATCTTTTTAAGCTTTATTACTTATCACAAACAAAATTTATTCCTAGTTAAACCTTTTGAGCCTATAGACTTTTGTTTGGCACCAACATTATAAGCCTATACCCTTTTTGTTCTTAATAGACATTGTTTTGATCCTTTTGCCTCTTAAAGCACATTAATTGTGAGATGAGCGCTAACATAAGTAAGAATGAACTAAGTGTGGGGTAGTTTTTGAGTGGAAGCAATAAAAAGAAGAAATGTGCATTTGTTTTGTAAACTAATACACCACTAGTGGAAATTGGCAAAAAAAGGGACAGAATAATCTGGAAAAAAAATATAGAATAAAGAGATGAAATTTTGTTGTATTATTCCAGCTAGTGGATATGAATTAATGTAGTGTTTAAAGTAGAAATGAGCTTTTTAGGGGTGATATTATTTGTGAAAGTGAAGTGGATTGAGGAAATTGCGCTTAAAGTTGATTATGAAGTACTTATGAGGGTTAGTCGCTATTCCTAAATATATCCTACCTGTTCCTTAGCCCACACTAGAACCATGAAAAAGTCCTAATTGATTTTAGATCGAGTGAGCCTACATTAGTAGAGATTCACATTAAGGGAAAGCCTATGGTACCAATTACATTCATATGATTTCTTTTGTGAGGGTGAGCGAGGTGAGCATGAGATTCAAATGTGTGGATTGATTTCTATTTTATACTATGATTGTGAGGGCATGTGATTCATGAAGGAAAAAGCATGTCTTGACTTATATCTAGAGTATTTTGAGGAAGTATGGATATTGCATGACACTTGAGAGTCGACCTTTGAGGCTAAGATTGTTCACTACTAGGCATAATATATGTAAATTATTCTGGGTGCAATGCATTAGGGGAAATGGTTGAGTGAAGGAACCTTTAGAAAGTATAACATGATTGCTCGAGGACTAGCAATGAATTAAGTGTGGGGTCTTGATAATAGGCTAAATCTAGGTAATTTGGCGATTGTTTATGCTCCAGCTTGATTATGTTTTAATGTCATAATATGGTTAATTGATTAAAAATGGGCTCTAATTGTGAATTGTACATATTGCAGGCGAGGAGCCTATGTGATGCCTTAAATAGGTGATTGGAACTATTTTTAGAGCAAGAACGACCCCCCGGAGCTGAGAATGCACGAAGACGAGGAAAAGAATCAAGGAATAAAAAATCTGGGCTAGCGCGGCCAAGATAGAAAGTTGTCCAACTAGCGCGGCCATTAGCGCGCCCAGATACGCGAGCGCGCTCGTCCAAAGTCCGGAAAGTATTTGTCAGGGGTATAATTGGAAATCTAGAGAAAATTCCACTTAACTTATATAAAGTCAAGCTCGCCCAAGGATGATTTATCAAGGTTTTCATAGTCTAGTGCAAGAAATAGAGAGGCAATAGGTAAGGAGGAGATTTGACCATCATGTTCTTCTTTTCTTCCCTTTGTTTTTTCGATTTCTGATGAAATTGAACATTATTGTGATGAACACTAGTATGAGTGGCTAAAACCCATTGTTATAGGGTCATGGGTGAAACATGAATGTTATTGTTTGAAGTTTAATTTGACAAAGTTGGTTTATTATATTGGGTTGTTTATATAATTCTGCTTTTAATTATTTTGCTGAGTAGCTAACAGTGAAATACTATCTACGAATCTTTAGTTGAACTCGAAAGTGGGAACTTTAGATTGCATATTGAATTAAATAGAGCAAGTTCTTGAACTCAGGCATCGGGGAACGAATTAGCAATTGGGACAAACATATACCCAATTGCCTTGCTTGGTTGAAATACATGAATTGTAAATGCATTCTTGTTAATCTTAATTCCATAGACGTATAGGAATTGAGTTAACTTGAATAGGCGAGTACGAACTAGAAATATTCTTATGAGCAATATTGAGCCCGCCAATCAACAATCTAGATAAATCAGTTAGTCATTTTATGCTAAGAACACAACACGATTGTCAGTTAGCCTGTGACCTTGGAATATCCTCTCCTGCTGTTTGTTACTCGAAATTGTTGGTTGTTTGGCTAATTGTTCTAGTTAAATTATTGCTTGATTGTTTAGGTAGTAAATTAGTTACATATCTATTTTGTGAAAAACCTCTTGGATAGATAAGTTAATTGAGTTTGAATCAGTCAACAACTAATCAGAAGTCTTCGTGGGAACGATACTCTACTCACTACATTATTACTTGACGATCACGTGGACCTGCGTGAGTATTTTTGGTTGCAACAGAAGGCCTTAGACTTAAGAGTGTTATTTTAAAATTATCAAAATGACAGCCCATCTGAGTTTGAACGAGGTCGAACATATCGATCTTTGATGGCAAAGGTCTTAGCCTTAATTAGTTCGAACGAGGTCAATCATCTTGATATTTGATTGCGAAGGCCTTAGCCTTAAGGGTGTTATTTCGAACTTATCGAAATAACAGCCCATCTGAGTTCGAACGAGACCGAACATGTCGATCTTTGGTGGTCCCCTAGCCTTGAATCCTTGTTCGAACAAGGTCGAACTTGTCGATCTTTAATGACAAAGTCCTTAGCCTTAAGGGTGCTATTTTTAACTTATCAAAATAATAGCCCGTCTGGGTTCAAATGAGGTCGAACATGGAAATCTTTAGTGGCGAAGACCCTTAGACTTCAATCCCGGCTCGAACGACGTCAAAATTATCGATCTTTGATGGCGAAGGCCTTAGTCTCAAGGGTGTTATTTCGAACTTATCGGAATAACAGCCCGTCTGAGTATGAACAAGGTCGAACATGTTGATCTTTGATAGTGAACGCCATAGCCTTAAATCCTAGTTCGAACGAGGTCGATCTTGTCGATCTTTGATGGCGATGGCCTTAGCCTTATGGGTGTTATTTCGAACTTACCAAAATAATAGCCCGTATGAGTTTGAACATGTCAATATTTGGTGGCGAAGGCCCTTAGCCTTCAATCCTGGTTCGAACGAGGTCGAACTTGTCGATCTTTGATGGCGAAGACCTTAGCCTTAAGGGTGTTATTTCGAACTTATCAAAAGAACAGCCCGTCTGAGTTTGAATGAGGTTGAACATGTCATTCTTTGATGGCGAAGGCCTTATCCGAGTTCGAACGAGGCCGATATTGTCTATATTTGATGGCGAATGCCTTGGCCTTAAGGGTGTTATTTCAAACTTATCAAAATAACAGCCTTCAAGAGTTCGAACGAGGTCGGACATGTCGATCTTTGATGGGGATAGATTTGGCCTTAAGTCCCTGTTCGAACGATATTGCTCAAGTTGATGATTTCCCGCCATAAATGTGTCACGACCCAAACTCCGGTTGTGATGGAAACCAACACATTGCTAGGCAAGCCCAACCATTTTCCAGATAACCAGTTCAATTATTAAATAAGATTGTTCCATTCAAAGTTAACTAGCCTGTTTTTATAGCAATAATAATAAATGTGGAAATAGAAATAACTGAAATACAGCCCAATAGATCTGGTGTCACAATTCTGAGCATCTATAAAAGAGTACATCCTATACAATCTGAGTCTAAGTAGAATAAACAAAAGATAGATAGAGGAAGGGAAAGATCGGGTCCTCTGGACGCCGGCAGCTACCTCGATATCTCCTTA
This sequence comes from Nicotiana noctiflora, assembly GCA_032618575.1. Classification (NCBI taxonomy): domain Eukaryota; kingdom Viridiplantae; phylum Streptophyta; class Magnoliopsida; order Solanales; family Solanaceae; genus Nicotiana; species Nicotiana noctiflora. The sequence goes on along the minus strand of JASVEL010011553.1, from coordinate 3,761 downwards.
GCAGATGATAACACAGTAGTGTAAAGTTCAACTGCCCTCCTGGATCCCTGTATCTGCACACAAGGTGCGGGGAGTAGAGTGAGTACTTCCAACTCAGTGAGTAGTAGTCAATAACTAACAACTGAAAATAAGAACACATGTAAGAACACTAGACAGTTCTAAGGACAACTGTACAGGTAACTCATCTCTAAAGAGAAAATTCGGTTTCAGTCTACTACTATCTCACACTAGTCCAACACTGATCCAACACTGCTGCGGTGTGCAGCCCGATCCAATATATATATCATCTATATAATATGTTGCGGCATGCAACCCGGTCCAATATAATAGATACAATGCTACGGCGTGCAGCCTAATCCAATAATATATAACTGTGCTCACTAGGGGTGTGTGTAGACTCCGGAGGGGCTCCTTCGGCCCAAGCACTATAATACTACGGTGTGTAGTCCGATCCACATATATATTACAGCAGCGTGAAGTCCGATCCATATATATATATATATATATATACAGATCGGACTGCACGCCGTAGTAATAAATATATATTACTACGGCGTGCAGTCCGATCCATATATATATCATATATATAATACTGCGGCGTGCAGTCCGATCCAATACATGTATATATATATACTGCTGTGGCGTATAGCCCGATCCGGTATATATATCAATACCTCACTATGGGTCCTCGAACCCTCTCAGTCAATGTAGACTTGGCCTCTCGGGCTCACTCAGCTAGAACATGCTATTCAATCTTAGGTATTCTCACTTGGAGTACATTTCTAGTACTGGTTCATGTCATGCTACACAACTAAGATTACAACTGAGAGTATGTGCTCAACAGATATTAGGGTCATTTAACTCCACAGGCTTCCCTAAAGTTCTATAGATCGACAGAAGGCCCCAAACATGTCAACTAGCCCAATTATAGAGATATAAGCTCAGTCTCAGTCAATAAGTACAGTGAACCAACAGTCGGGATGGACTAAGTCCGAAACCCCAGCCACAATATCACCACGCACATCACATGACACGTGTTTCATCTCAACATAGAACTTTATAGTGCAAATACGGGGTTTTAAACCCTCAGTATATCATTCATTACTACCACTCACCTCGAACAAGCAAAAGTCTTAGCTCGCCTTGCGCTTTCCTCGCAAATCGACCTCCTCGGGTGCCAAATCTGATCAAAACCAATAAGATAATAGGATAATGAATCATAACCTAATCAAAAAGACTCAAAAAATACCCAAAACACGAAGTTTCCAAAACCCGAGCCCCGGGCTCGCTTCTCAAAAAATTATGAAAGTCACATTTTCATAATCCTTATCTCGCCACGAGTCCGTGCATATAAAATTTATCAAAATCGGACTTCAAATGTGCCGGCAAATCATGCTTTTTCATAGCAAAAATCCAACCCCTAAATCCCTCAATTTATATCCAATTTCAGAGAATTAATGGAAGATTCTTCAATAAAATGATGTATTAAGACCACGAGACTTACCTCCAATCACTTCCCGATGAAATTCCCATCAAATTCTATTACTTAGCTCTCCAGGTGCTCAAAAATGGAGGAAAAATAGCGAAGGTTCACGATTGAAATGGTTTTTAAAACCCTTATGTCCAGTCACCTTTTACCCGACGCAAATGCGACGCTCCTCACGCATTCGCGATGAACATTCCAGCTTCAACCCCTTTTTACTCTACGCAATTGCATGCTCCTAGACGTGAACACGATGATCATTTTCTCCTAAGCTACGCAAACGCGGCTAGTCTATCGCGATGCACCAGGTCCAACACATACGCGTACGCCTCCCTTACTTCATGAACGCGAAGACAAAAATCCTCAGCTCTCCTGATACACTATGCGTTCGCAGGACACTCATCATGAACGCAATGAACAAATACCTGCTGCAATTATGACAGCAGACCTGATCTCTCATTTAGCCAAAAATGATCCGTTTGGATCCCCGGATTCACCCCGAGGCACCCGCGGCCTCAACGAAAACCACCAACCTACTCCAAAACATGATACGAACTTGTTCCAATCATAAAAACGCATCTTTAAACACGGAAATCATCAAATCAAGGCGGATTCAAGCCTAAGTTTCACCTAAAACTTCCGAAACCAACATCAAATCAAAAACCCGACCAAACAATATCCGAATGACCTAAAAATTTGCAAACATATCCAAAATCACCTAAAGAAGCTACTGCAACTGTCGAAATTACATTCCGACTCCTAGATTAAAATCTCACCTATCGACCGGATTTCGCCAAAATTCCAACTTCGCCAATTCAAGCCTATTTTTACACCGGACCTCCAAATTCAATTCTGATCGCTCTCATAAGTCACAAAGCAACCCCCAAAGCTAACCAAACCATCAGAATTCGATTCCGAGCCCTCTAACTCACAAGTCAATATCCGATTGACTTTTCTAAACTATTCCTTCATCAAAAATACAATTTGTCTTATTTCTTACCAAACTCGATCCGAATTAACTCAAATTTACCAAACACATATATTGAAACTTGAACAAGCATATAACGGGGAAAACGTGGTAACTCACGTTATGACTGACCGGGTCATCACATTCTCCCCAACTTAAATAAATGCTCGCCCTCAAGTGGGTCAAGAAACATACCTGGAGTCTCAAATAAGTGGGGATATCTACTTCGTATCTCCTACTCGGTCTCCCAAGTAGCTTCCTCCATGGGCCGGCCTCTCCACTGCACCTTTACTGAAGCAATATCCTTGGACCTCAACTTTCGAACCTGTCGACCCAAAATAGCCACCGGCTCCACATCATAAGATATATCCCCATCAAGCTGAATCATACTGAAGTCCAATACATGAGACGGATCCCTGACATATTTCCGGAGCATAGAAACATGGAATACTGGATGCACACTGGGCAAGTTAGGTGTCAAAGCTAGCTCATATGCCACCTCCCCAATCCTCCTATGTATCTCAAAAGGACCAATGAACCTTGGACTCAGCTTCCCTTTCTTCCCAAACCTCATAACACCCTTCATGGGTGAAACCTTCAACAAGACTCTCTCGCCAGCAATAAAAGACACATATCGAACTTTACGGTTAGTATAACTCTTCTGGCGCGACTGTGTTGTGCGAAGCCTCTCTTGGATCAACTTCACTCTCTCCAAAGCATCTTGAACTAATTCAGTCCCTATCAATATAGCCTTACTTTTATCAGAGATCTACACCGTCTACCATACAACGCCTCATACGGGGCCATCTGAATACTCGACTGATAACTATTGTTGTAGTCAAACTCTACAAGTGGCAAAAACTCATCCCATGAACCTCCAAAATGATCACACAAGCACGTAAAATATCCTGCGAGATCTGAATAGTACGCTCAAACTGTCCGTCTGTCTGAGGGTGAAATGTTGTGCTCAACTCTACCTACGTACCCAGCTCCCGCTGAAATGCTCCCCAGAACTGAGAAGTGAATTGAGTACCTCTATTTGATATGATAGACACTGGAACCCCATGTAATCTGACAATCTCCCGATTGAAGATCACTGCTAATCGCTCCGATGAATAAGTAGTAGATACTGGAATGAAGTGCGTAGATTTGGTCAGCCGATCAACAATCACCAACACTGAATCAAACTCTCTCGAAGTCTGAGGGAGACCACTCACAAAATCAATAGTAATCCGCTCCCATTTCCACTTTGGAATGACCATACGCTGAAGAACACCGCCCGTTCTCTGGTGCTCATACTTGACCTGCTGG